>PVJL010000495.1:36331-182598 GCA_004026885.1 Lyroderma lyra | reverse complement strand
TGCAAAGGCACAGAGCCTCCTCCCCGAAGGCCCTGGCTAGGTTGCCAACCCTGCTCAGTGTGGCTGTGCTTATTTGTTTCTCAAGTCTCACAGTGCCTTGTTGCGTGCTCTGCCTGGAGCAGGCTCAGTCTTTTAAGTAACTTGTGTATTAAAGTCTAACATGCGTATGGAGAAGGGTGCACATCATGCATGCGCAGTGTGATGTGGTCTCACAAGCAAATGCACCGTGGTCCTAGGTCAAAGCAGAATCCTGCCAGCATCCTAGAGGCCCCTGTCTTATCTTTTTTCAGTCACTGCGTCTACTTTGATCTGTAATACTGTACGTTAGTTGTGCTTCCTTTTGGGTTTTAGAAACGTAGAACCCCATAGTATGTCCTCCTTTCAGCCTTCTTTTCTCAGTATCATGCCCATCAGCTCTATCTACCTTGCATGCAGCTGTCTGTTCTCTTTGCCACCTGGTATTCCCATGGACCAGTAAACCACACACCCACTTTCTTCTTCTGCTGTTGTTCATTTGAGTACTTTCCAGTTTGAGACTGTAATGGATCATGTTGGTGCAACATACTTCTGTGTGCTTTTTGGGAATATATGCATATTTTGTGGGGGATAGATCTAGAGGTGGAATTGCTGGATCATGGAGATGCATATATTTAGCCTGAGTAGTTTAGTAGTAAAGTCCTTTTGGGCTTTGCTTTATATTTGAGTAAATTAGTACGCATTTGTAAGTATTGTTGTAAACTAGCTTGTGCTTTGTGTGTCACAGGATATTAAAATGAGACTGTTTATGCCCCAGTATTAGCTGAAGCCGCAAAAGACCAAGAGCCAAACTGTAAGTGGCCAGCAATCCCAAATGAGGTTCTAGACCATTCTCAAACAGTCTAGAATTTCAAAGGTAGCTGACACCAGGTCCTATGCCTCTTAGCCTAATTCCCACATGGGCCTCATAGGGTGGCAGTGGGGGAGCCCAGCACAGGGTTGAGTGAGTTCAGCCCCCAGTTCCATGGGGAATGAGTTGGGGTTTTATGGAGAGGACCTGCAGGAGGCTCTTCATTGGTCTCCTAGAGGGCAGTTTCTCAGGTGATGGGGAGTGAAGAAGAGTGGCCACACTGAAGCTGACACACCTGCTCTGGTTGCAGGGCAAAGGTGCAGGTCTCTCCAGAGCAGGGGGAGGCCCTGGGAGGAAAAACCTCCTAAGAGAGGGGGGATTTCAGCAGAAAGAAGTGAGGGTGGAGGGTTGGCTGAAAACAGCCTTCTGAAGGAGGTGCTGCCCTGCTAAGGGAGCAGAATCAGGTGGGTTGCCAGGGCAAACTTGGAGGGACCCATAAATGATCCTTGACCAAGACTTAGCAGTGATATTTGCTATGGATTGGAGACCAATCGGGAGCACAGGGCTCCCACCAGCCCTGCCTCTTCTCTCTCCTGGTGTTCGATTCCTTCCCTCAAGCAGAAGGAGCCAAAGGCCACCTGTGGATGGCAGAGGGAGAACACCAGCACTTGGCAGGGAGATGGAGAATTCGTGCTGCCCTAGCCTCGCCTACCTGCCAATCCTGAGGCAAGTACAATTGGGTGCAATTTGGAGTTTTGACTTGATATCCTTCTGGTCTGTTAACTATTGAAATGAAATTACTCTAAGACTAACAGCAGCCAAAGGACTTTTGTCTGAGGTAATTTGGGAAATCCTGCTGTGTAAGAGCTGGGCAGCCAGTATCGTGCTTGGGGCTAGGGATGGGTATGTTGAGGCAGTCATGTCATGATGCATAGTGATGTTAGAGGCCTTGGGATGGGAAAACAGTTTTGGAGTTGTCAGGAGATACAGTTAGGCCTCCTCCTTGGGGCCGGGTCTAAAGTCTGGTTCATCCAGAGGTTCTCATTCTCCACTTGGGAATGAGGCATCTTCTACACCATCGAGACCATGCATGCCATTGTTGGTGGGGTTCTTAATACCCTGGGACTCTTCAGTTTGAATGTTCTGGAGCAATAGGAGGGAAAATAGAAATGGCTCAGGAAGCTCAGTTGCAAGCATCCAGGGGATGAGTCTCTGGAGGTCAGGCACACTCAGGAAGCCCACTGAAACTGAGTTCCTTGGGTAACACCTAAAGCAGTGGTTCTCAACCTGTGGGTTGTGACCCTTTTGAGGGTCTAACAACCCTTTCACAGGGGTCGCCTAAGACCATTGGAAAACACTTATTTCCAATGGTGTTAGGAACCAAAACACCACTCCTCTATCTGTCTCCAGGTGGGTCCGCCCACATGCAGATACGCCCACATACGAGTACCCAGCGTGATGACATCATCGCGCCAACCCCATCACATACACTCGGTACAAATACAGGTGTATGTGACAGGGTTGGCGCCATAATGTACTTATGTGAACCAGTCACACACATGTAGAGAGCAGCTACTGTGTAGAAAGCAGCTGCTGTGTTGAAAGCAGCTACTCTGTTAAAAGTAGCTACTGTGTTGAAAACAGCAGTATTGGAGGTAAAATGACACTTCATGAATTATAATTACTGGGTAAATGTAAAATCATGTACTGTAAAATCATCAACTACTACAAAAAATAATATCTGTACCATGGGAACTTAATCTGGATGCTGATCAGTCTTTTTATATTCAGCAACCTTGGCACTGATGTTGGCTTTTTATGCATACTGTCACAAAATGTAGCAATGTAGTTTACTATTGTTATAGTCAGACTGTTACCCATGCTATACCAGGCTTCAAGACAAAATTTCATTTATTTGTAATTAAAAATAAATATTTCACAATATATAATTACATGTTGTTTTTGTGATTAATCACTATGCTTTAATTATGTTCAATTTGTAACAATGAAAATACATCCTGCATATCAGATAGTTACATTACGATTCATAACAGTAGCAAAATTACAGTTATGAAGTAGCAACAAAAATAATTTTATGGTTGAGGGTCACCACAACATGAGGAACTGTATGAAAGGGTCACAGCGTTAGGAAGGTTGAGAACCACTGACCTAAAGGGAGTTTCAAGTTTGAACCCTGAACTTGAGAAAGAAGTGCAAGGGCAGTAATTCCCACCCTGTAGACCACAGACTCCTGGGATAGACATGATTGGTAGGCTGTGCTCAGAGTTAGAACAAAAAATCCAAACATGTCTATCCATTTTGAGACAAAGCAGCCTAGTAAACCAGCCAGTAAAATATGTGAATAGTGTTAAACAAATGTCTAATAAGAAGCACATTGTTCAAATGCATTACTGGCTTTTCATAATAACACAGTGCCATTATGCAGTTCCCAGTTGCAAATATTATCATTCGAAGATTTGATGCTTCTTTTTTGCTCCCTGAAAAAGATGTCCTTAAACCAGATGAGAGGAAAGAGATATACAGGATTGTGAGGCCAATGCATTAACACGAAAATGCCATTTAGCCAGCATGCAGGCTGCCAGATAAAACTGTGAGGGGCTAGTGGGATGAATTGAAAATTGTCATTCCGTCAAACTTAGTAACAACATTATCTGCAGATATTAGAAAAATCAGCTCAGAAAAATCCCTGGTTGGTTGTGATCCTCTCAGATAGATTGAAATCTTTCCAGGCTATTCCTCAGGGCTCATCAATCAAGGGCAGTTGTCATGGTGAACAGTTGAATAGATGGTTTCCATTTAATTATCTTCAGCCCTCTAGATACTGAAAGCTCTTGGGGACAGTAAGCTCTGCCAGCCCTGGCCTCCCCAGCTGAAGTAACTATTGCTCCTTCCCCATTCCACTTTCACTTGGAGACATTCATTCATTCATTCAGTAAATAAATACCAAACTTACTATGTGTCAAGCAAGTGCTTTTGCGAAGGATGCCTTGTGAAAAGTCAGGTGTTGTCTATAACTTTATACACTTCAATCTAGACCCACAGAAAGCCTGAGGGTTGTGAGTCTGTGCTGTGTGTGTTCAGAGGAGGGCACTGGAGCCTGAGAAGGTCCTATTGTTTATTAATCAAATGACCAGAAGCTATGAGTTGGGTTTAAAATAGAAAATAGCTCAGATAAGAGTCTTGAATGAGGGAGGAGGTCCAGGTCCAATTTCTTCCAGAGCACAGGAGGGAAAAGCAGAGGGCAACAACAGAGGGACAACAAGCAAAGTTGGAAGGAGCCCATCCACCAGTGAGAGCAAACCAGTGATAGAGAATCAACCGGTAAAAAGAAGGAATCAGAAAAGAGTTGTCAAGGAAGTAAAAAGAGTCCTTGGATAGTATTGTGGTTTCTGTATCTGCCATTCATTTGATGTCAACTGTAAGATATGTCAGAATAAAAGCTTGTCTTAAAGAAGCAGAGTTAGGGTGGAGACCACCAGGCTGTGACATGGTTGTCAATTCATTCAGCCATCATTCATCTGTTCATTTAGCAAATGTTTTCTGAGTGTCTTCTGTGCCTGTCCTGTGGGGGTGAAGCAAATAATTACCCAAGTGATTATTTAGTCATAAAGGTGCATCATGTAGTAAAGTCCATGATCAGAGTGTCATGGAAGGCTTCCCTGGGGGCAGTGACATTCAGCTGAGACCTGGAGAGTGAGGAGGAACTAGTAAAAAGAAGGAAGATGTGGGGCAAATTTTTCAGACAGAGGAAAAAGCATGACCGGGAACTTCACAGACAGATTGTGCAGTGAACAGAGGTGTTTGCTGGCCACATCATGGAGGACCTCTGGGACTTGATCTCATGAGCCAGGGCTTGGAGTGGAGAGGTAAACTCGTAGATGTGGCTGCATTTGTGAATGATCACTGTGCTGCTGAGGGGAGAAGGTGGTGGAGGAGGGCAAGAGGGGAAGGAATCAAGCTGGTAGAAAACAAATAGGGCAGCTCCGATGAGAGCTGTTGAAAGCTTGGCCTGGAGTGATGCCGGTAGAGATAGTGGGCAGTGGTCATCCTCATTCCAGTGTCAGGAGCTTGCAGCTCTTTGCCCACCACTGGCAATGAAAGTACATACTTTTACTGCACATACTCTGTAGACTTAGTACAGGGAGAGGGACCTGGCTCCAAACCATGGTGGACTCACTTGTACATCTTCCCATCCTCACATAAGGCTGAAGGGTTCCATGAGGGATCCAGGGTTTTCCCTTGAATGGATAGAGCTTGTCTGAATAGGTGACTTAGTTGGCAGTCACCTAGATACAGGACCAGGACAAGGAGGCTCAGGACCGCTATAGCATCTGGAAGAACTGATACTGGGGAAAAAGTATGACTGAGAGAACTAGCCCAGTGGTGCGGGATGGGAAGAGTCTACTGCTGATGGACTTTGCCTCTGATCAAGGTCAACTTTCCAAGTCAATAAGAAAGAAGAAACAAACCAAAAAGAAAAAAAGTCCAACCAACCATCACCACCACCACCACCAAACCCCAAAACAAGCGCATTAGCATTTTTCTCTCTCTGTAGTGATAAAGAAGCTCTTGCCTGTCGTCAAAGGGAACCTGTTTGGGCTGTGAAAACACACAAAGGTAGAAGGAAGGAAAAGGGAGAGATGAGATTGTGTTCATTTTGTGGGGGTTATGTCAATTATTTTTTGCTCTCTAATTATACATTTAATGCAACAGTGACCACATTTTTGGCTTCCCTGGGCCACATTGGAAGAACTGTCTTGGGCCACATAAAATACACGAACACTAATGACAGCTGATGAGCTAAAAAAAAGTCCTCCCCCCCCCAAATTTCATGTTTTAAGAATTTGTGTTGGGCCATTTCAAAGTCATCCTGGGCCACAGGTTGGACACACCTAATTTAATGTGTTATCTCCCAACTGAATGGCATCCAGGACAAGGTAATGACCCCTTAATTAGAATTTCTCTGGCTGCACATATATTTGCTGAGACTGGACACTTCCTGCCGCCCCTCTCAGGCTTGGTCCCAGGGGTTTCAGGGCTGTTTCACATGTGTCTTGAGAAAAAGGCTGTTGGCTCTCTGAGTGGTTTGCATTTTCCTCCTTGCTTAATCTTGCTCAAAGCTTGCATGCTGCCAAAGCAGTTTTGGTCTTGCCATATGAGGGCTGCTCATACCATGTCCCCGATGGCCAGTGTTGATGGCACTAGCCCTGACACTGTTTTTTGCCCCAGCTAGTTGCCAGCACATTACCGCTGATGCCCCCACCCCCAAGACCACACCCTTTTATGCGCTGCTGCCACTTCTGCTGTATCCACTGACATCAACACTGCGTCTCTGTTGCTTGTTTGGTCTGAGAATTTCTTTATCCTAGTACTCAGTCACAAACACTGAAGTGCAAGCTGGGGGACAAACACTTCACTGTTCTTGGAAATATTTCATCCTTAAACAGGTGACAAGTTTTTGAGCCAAACTTGGGCACCTCCAATCACTTCAAGACTCCAGAGAAACAGGAGTCAAGAAGGAGTTAGACAATGACAAGGTTTACAGGGGAAAAGTCCTCTGAATAATAAAGAGAAGAAGGAGTAGGAGTTGGGAGAGCCTTCAGATCAATCGCTGTGCAGGTCTGACACTGGTGTAAAGCGAGAGGGATGGACAGGGGACCAGGTAGAAAGAATGCTGGTCTACAGCATGGCTCTGAGTCTTGTCTAGGTCAACAGGGGGTCCTTGTTACAAATAACCCCAAGACTTAGTGCTTTGAAACAATGATAAACTTTCCTGATCACCATTTCTGTGGGTCAGGAACTCTGGAGCAGCTTTGCTGGGTGATTCCAGCTTACAGTCTCTCCTAAATTTGCAGTCAAGATGTTGACTATGGTCATGTGATAGGCTGACCAGACATATCATTTTAAATGTGACAGAAAATAATGGTACATACGGTCAGCCTACTGACACCTTGAATTTAGCCCAGTGAGACCAGGCTGACCATAGGTACTTCATGAAATGGGACAGTAACCATGTTTTTTGTCCTGTTTAAAATGGCATGTCTGGTCAGCCTATCATTTGAAGATATGATTTGGGCGAAAGCCTGTACTTTCCAGGTGGCTTATTCACATGGTGGCAGGTGTCCTGCATTTTCTCACCACATAGATGTGTCCAAAGAACTTCTTCCGCCAGAGTGAATGACCTAAAAGAACATAAGATAGAAGCTATGATGTATTTTATAATCTACCTTCAGAAGTCACACACTGCGAGTTCTGTGAAGTCCTACTAGTCAGCCCATTGTGAGAGGGGCCCACACAGGGTGTCAATGCCTCGTGTTCATAGGGGGATTACTGTGCTATGTTGGTGATTGGCTACCACACTCCCCAAACAAGGGCTGTCTGTTGGAGGGCCCAGAGTGGGCAGGAAGAGCCTGGTTCTAGCACCCTTGCTGTGCCCAACCTTTGGATGACAGCAGCTGGGAGGGAAACATGGCTTCCACGTGAATGCTGTGGAGAGTCCATGGAGGACTCATGGAAGATCAGAAAGGTGCAGGAGGTGAGGGCTGACTGCCAACTATACTCCTCAGGGCAGGCTCTCTGAAACAATATCTGAACTGTGCACCTCTAAGACTGCCACAGCTTCCATTCCTTTGAAGAGAACTTGAGAATATTTGAGCAGCCTCTCATGGTTCCAAGCTTCCCTGACTCCTAGGGTAAGCACATCTTCAGGTCAAGCTGGGAGAACTTAAGATGAGAAAATGGAGGCAGAGGGGGAGAGGTGATATACCCAAGGACTCCCACAAAATGACAGATGCAAAACTAAAATAAAGCTTTTTCAATTCCAAACCCAGTGCTCTCTGCTTTGTGCCATGAAATCTCCATAACGTCAGCCATCTGTATGAGGGACGGGCTTGCAAGGACACTACAGGCTGCTAAATACACCATTATCTATGATGCACATTCCTATTTTTACTGTTGTGGCTGCTACGGCAACAGATTTGACTTCCTAATTATGTTTTGCTTGGGCTAACGTAAAAATTAATTTTCATTCCCTGAACAGCCATCAGCTACTGTAAAAGGAGATAACTGTGAAGAGCGAGTGGTAAATTCATCTGATATCAGGCACAATCTACAAGCTGGGGCCAGGAGCTGTCATCTGTTATACACAGAGTTTGTGTTATACTCTGTATGACGTGGCTTTTCTCCCAGCCATGAGAGATGGATTTTGATATTCCCATTCTAAAGTTGAGACAATGGAGGTCACAGAGATTAAGCAACTTGCTCAGAATTACACATGAAATAAGTGGCAAAACAGAACTTAAGTCCTATCTGCCCAAGTCCAAGCTTAGTTTTCTTTTTTCTTACATGGGACTATTTTCATTCAGTTTCAATATTCTCTTAGACTCCTAGTGGAAATTAGGTGATGGAAATAAGAGGGGGCAGGACGGAAAGCCACACACATAGTCAGAGAGGTCTCACCACCAGTAGTGTTTGTTGAGTTTAGTGCTGTTCTGAGTGTAACTCTTAGTTTTGGTCTCACTCTCTAATTGTTTTAGGCTGTAGGGAGTCTCAGGGGAATGTATTCATATTGATTAAACTTACAATAGACTGATGTATAAGTCTGAATGACAATCTAGTCCCTTGCAAAGAAATGATAAAAAGTTTCATGTCTATCCTCAAGGGCATCCTCTTCGCAGAAGCCTGATAGATAGGATTACTAAGCAGAAGTTTGCTTGGTTAAGTATAAAATCAGAGCTGAAATAACTGAGAAACAGCTTTGACTAACCCTACACACAATTCATAAATGACGCTTTCTTGGCTGCCTCTCAGTGAGGAGAATTTCAGTGTCTCTTCTTTAAACACAGCTGAGTAAGTCTTATCACCACTTGCTGTTGTGCAAACCCTGACAGTTGCCTTTTTTTTTTTATTGAGGTGCAGGTACCTGACATTAAGCTTTTGATTGCCAAAGCATCCACTTCAGACATCCATTTCAAATACACACATTGCCAGTCACAGAATTGGATAAAGAGCCAGGCTGTCCCACCCTGAAGTTGCTTTGTTTTAGAGATCTCTGGTTGCCTTAGAAAACTGACCATTTGACTGATTTGATTTTTCCTTTCTATAGCTTTAATTCCCCCTTTTTATGTTTTAATTTCACCCATAAAGAGAGAACTCATGAAGTCCTAGGCCTCCACCCTCAACTTCAATAAAATCAGAACCCCAGGGCCACATTCTCAGTCTCTCTACAACAGCCTTGGTGTATGGCTGACTCTGAATGTGCCATGTATTCTACAGAACCTGTGAGTAATAAACCTTGTTTTGTCGAAGTCCACTGGTGAATATTGCCGAGAGTATCTTGTAGTCATAATAAAACCTACAAGGGTTGGTCCAACCACAACATCAGTTCCTAGAGGGGAAATGTCTGTAGGGGCAGATGGGCCAAGGTGAGTGTTCCCAGTCATTTCTAACCAAGAGCGTCATTTGTACTAAGACTGACATAAAAACACTTGCTCATTGTCCTTGTTTTCGTAGACTTTTCTTGATAGCTTCCCTCTGTAGAAATATTTTGTTTCTTTGAATGTTTTATTATAATTGGATAGACTACAATTTCCTTTGCTATCTAATATTTTATTTCAGCCCTTCTTCTTACTATTTTCGCTTGGAGAGTCTGCCAGTTAGCATGGCTTCACAAACTATGAACATACATTACAAGTGGTTTTCCTTACAATGGTACAAGATGTGTCACTCTAGTGCCTAAAGGCATCTCCCCTTTCAGAGTCATAGACATTGCCTGAACCCTGCCCCCAACTGAAGGGACATGATCTGTTTTAGATCACAGCTGATTGAACCAGGTATAGGGTCCTAACTTAAAAGTACCATCTGTGTACTCAACTGGCATGAGAGAAAGAAATAGACCAAATAGATTCTTTCTCTAAAGAATCTATGTGAGAAATAGAAATAAAACAGGTTAGCAGGGAGAGCTTGTCAATGGAAGGCCATGAGGTAGAAGGACGTCCCTCGTGTTAGTCTCCTAGGGCTGCTGTAACAAAATGCTGCAGACTAGGGACCTTAAACAATGAAAATTTATAATTTTCCAGTTCTGGACCTTGAAAATCTGATATCAAGGTGTCAGGATGGTTAATTCCTTCTTGAGGGCTTTGAGTTCCAGGCCTCTCCCCCAGCTTCAGATAGCTTTAGGCATTCCTGGTTTGTAGATATAGTCTTCTCTGTGTCTTCACATCATCTCCTTCTATGTATGTTTTCCTCTGTGTTCAAATTTTCTCTTTTCGTAAGGGCATCAGTCATACTGAATTACAGACCATCCTAAGGTCCTCATTTTAATGTGATGAGCTCTATAGAGACTCTATTTCCAAATAAGCCCACTTTCTGAGGTACTGGGGGTCAGGATTCCAACATACTTCTTGGGGGAACATGATACAACATACACTATCTCCTTTAGAGCCAAGCCTAAAAAACAAGGCCAGGAAGGAGCCAAGTAAAGTACTGTAGGGCCATGGGCTTCAGCTAGAGCCCCTCCTTGGTCTCAGGTGTGGGCCTATCTTTAGACTCTGCCCTCAGGCCCCTCAGAGCAGCCTCAATTTTGTGGCCACAGCAGCAACAAGATGTAACTGGGAGCTGCTGTTACACTCTCACAATTATATCCCCTTCTTTCTTAAGGTAACTAGTATATGTGTCCCTCACAATTCAGGAATCCACTTAAGATAGTGGCCTGCCTTTGAGACCTGAGATTACTGCAATGGCTCCTTAATCATAACCAAACACATTTAAAAGTGAACAACATATGTCCTGAGCAGAGAGTTCGATTTCTGTTTCAATCTACCTGCTGCCATGAGTTGGCTGTGTGACCCTAGGCTTTCTTCTCTTCATCTGTCAAACAAGGGCTTCTTCCAAACTATAAAATTCTATGATTTTCATCATAATTGATCAATTAAGCTCAAACAGTCCCTCCAACAGAGAGTCTTACAGATTCACTTCTGAAAATGCAGTATATGGTTAAATTATGTGCCTGAAAGAGTTTATTATCTAACTCCCTGGGAAGCAGACCAGAATTTCTTCCCAAATGTAAGATTTACTTTAAGCTTAAGTTATTTTTACAAGGTAGACAAAACCCATGATATCATCCCTCTATTAATTTGTAGATGTGAAAAGATTTCAAGTAGTTCTGAATCTTAGATAAATACACAAGAATAATAATAACCTTTGTAGAAAGGTATTGAATGTTAGACAGTTACTGAAGGCAAATGTCATTTGTTCCAAGGAACCTGCACAACTGGGTCTTTTGATTCTATGCATAAGCTGCCAGAATAGGCAATTACTTTCTATTTTCAGCCTCAAAATACCTCAGAATTTTTTTTCCATTGTTGTTCAGCTACCAGGGGAAACAAGCCAGCTCCAGTGTGGGAAAGGCTCCATATTAGAGTTCTTCAAAGGAATGAAAATTCTAGGTGTGTGGCAGGAGAAAGCTGCTCATGCCAGAAGCCCACTGAAAATTACCAGGTTCCTGCTGTGCCCTTGGGGCCTGGGATGCATGGCCCTTCCCTCAAGGCCTTCACAGTCTAATGCGGGGACACTCAGGTAGTCAAATTCAGTTTAGTACAATGGTTTCTTGAGGTCCACATCCAACAATAGCGTGATGACTGAGTATATTACAGCTCATCTATAAAAGTGAATATTAGGACGGCAACAAAATGGCGGCATGAGAGGGACCTCTGAAAAACTCCTTTGGAGATTACAACTAATAAAACACTGAAGGCTCAACTAAGGACCCTCTACACAATGCATAGTCACAGCTAAGAAACCCACTTGTTGTATTAAGGTATCTGCAGGCAGGCAGAGGGTTAAACAAAGGAGAAATAAAGGGAAGAGCAGAGATATGGCTGCAGCATGGATCCCCACTTGGAACTCTACTGCTGGGGGAGGGAGGAGGAAGAAGGTGGCAGGAGAGCACTCCAGACCTCATTCGGTCAGTGGGACAGAGGAAAAGGAAGCCCACAAGTGGGGCATGAGATACCACAATCACCTCACTTTGGTTCCAGGAGGTACAGACCAGTCTGCAAAATGCAACAGCCAGACTTCACTCCAGTTCCCAGAGGGAAAGGAGCGACTGGGTGATGAAGAGCCACAGCATGAATGCTCCAGCCGGGAAGGAGAAGGAGAGAGAGAGGGCTGTGAGTGCATTTCTTGGCCCACAACCAGGATAATCTGAAAGACCAGTGTACAGGGTTGTCCCCAAAGCTCAGGGCAGAATCCACATGCAGGGAAAACAGAACAGAAAGGCGCAATGACACCCAAACTCCCTGCATGATCCCCGGAGTCACAGAAAGAAAACAAAGTCTCCTCCGCAGACCTCTGCCTGCCCACTATCAGCAGCAATCATCAAAGGAACTACAACAGTGAGGCTTCAGAGAGGCTGCAAGAATGAAAAAACAGAGAAAAGGAGCTCAAATTAAAGAGATGGGGACAGATGACCCATCAGAAACAGAGCTCAAAGCAATGATTATAAAAATACTTAAGGAACTGAATGGTAATTTCAACAGAGAGATGACAAGCATTAAAGAATATGTACAAACTATTATAAAGGACCAGAGAGAGATAAGGACTACATTAACTGAAATGAGGAAAGGAAAAAAAGTCACTAAACTGGATAAAATAGAAGTGCAAAGCAGTGATTTGCAGGAAAAGCCAGGAGGAAATACCCAGCTGGATCAATTAGAAAATTATTTCCATAAAAGACAGGATGGCTTGAGATTCCTCTGGGATTATATCAAACATAATCATATTAGAATTATAGGTGTGCCAGAAGGGACAGAGGAAAAGCAAGGGATCAAGAAATTATTTGAAGAAGTAATTACTGAAAACTTTCCTAACCTGGTAAAGGAAATAGACATACAAATCCAGGATGCACAGAAAATCCCAAACAAGATGATCCCAAACAGGAATACAGCAAGACACATCATAATTGAAGTGGCAAAAGTTAAAGAAAAAGAGAAAATTCTAAAAACAGCAAGAGAAATGCAAGCAGTAACTTATAAAGGAATATCCATTCGACTCAGCTGTTTTCTCACCAGAAACTTTATAAGTCAGAAGGGATTGGCAGAAAATATTCAACATGATGAAAACCAAGGATCTACAATCAAGAATAATGTATCCAGCAAGGCTAGTATTAAAGTTGAAGGAGAGATAAAGAGCTTCTCAGATAAGAAGAAGTAAAGAAATATATCACCACCAAACCAGTACTACAAAGAATGTTAGAGGGACTTCTTTAAGATGGAAGGAGGGATGGGAGAGTGGGTAAAATAAGGGAAAGAGATGGAGAAGTTTAATGTGATTGCTAACATAGAATTAAAAGTAACAAAGAAACAAATCTCTTGGACACAATAATTTAGTAGTTACCTGAGGGTAAGTGGGGAGGTGGGTGGGGGAGAAGGGACAGGGACATAAATATATGGTGAGGGAAAGAGAATGACTCTGGGTGATGAACAATAATACAACACATAGAAGATGTAATTGAGACTGGTACACCTGGGACCTATGTAACTTTTACTAATCAATGTCACCCTAATAAATTTTTTAAAAAATGCAAAAAAAGTGAATATTATGCAGCCATTAAAGATCATGTTTTGGAAGATTATTTAATATGGCTTGATTTTTCACACACAATTAAGTGTTAAGTGAAAAAGGCAGGATACAAAGTTTTATATAGTATGGACTCATTTTATGTATATATATGTATATGTATATATATGACATGATATATAATATATATCATATATATTATGTGACATATTATATATATGTATTTAAATATATACATATAACAGACACAGTTTGCATATACACAATTTTTATATAATATATATGAGGTCTGACCATTAAGTTCATGAACTTATCCTAGAAAAATGCTACATACTTCATTGCTAAGTATCACTACAATCACCTCTGAAGTACTCTCCTTATGAAGCTATGCACCAACAACAGTGCCTACTTCACCCTTCGAAGCAATTTTGGAACTCTTTTTCTAGAATGGCCATCAGAACTGTCATTGTATGACCCTTAATGTCCTGAATGTCATCAAAATGTCTTCTTCTCAATATTTCCTTTATCTTCAAGTAAAGAAAAAAGTCATTGGGGGACAGAACAGGTGAGTAGAAAGGGTGTTCTGATACAGTTATTTGTTTACTGGCTAAATGCTTTCTCACAGACAGTGCTGTTTGAATTGGTGCACTGTTGTGATGCAAAAGCCACGAATTGTTGGTGAAAAGTTCATCTAATTTTTTCATGCAGCCTTTTCAGCATTTCCAAAAAGTCAAATTGGTTGACTGTCCAGTTAGTAGAAATTCATAATGACTAAACCCTAATATCAAAAAAGGTTAGCAACATTGTTTCGACTCTTGTACCAATGGAACGTTTTTGGTCTTGGAGAATTGGCTGACTTCCATTGGGCATTTTGATGCTTTGTTTCAGGGTTGTATTGGTACAGTCATATTTCATCACCAGTGGTAATGCAACCCAAAACTTCATCTTGCCTCTCCAGAAGGTCTTGGCAAACTTTGACTCTCCTTTGCTTTTGTTCATCAGTGAGCTTCTTTGGGACCATTTTTGCACACATCTTTCTTATGCCAAGAATTTCAGTAGAGTTTCCTAACTGTTTCTTTATCGATCTTACTTGGTCTGCTGTGCTTCTCAGAGTCAGCTGATGATTTGGACGCATAATTTGACAAATTTTTGCAATGTTTTTGTCAGTTCTGCTGGTTACTGACCACCCTGAACTCTTTCCATCAGTGATGATTTCTGTCGCCCCAGAAAAATGTTTAATCCATTTGAACACTGTCATTTTCTTCATCGCATTATCCCCATAAACTTAGACTAACATGTCCCTGATTTCACTTCCACTCTTGCCAACTTTAACAAGAAATTTAATGTTTGGTCTTTGCTCTAATTCAAACTTTGACATTCTCGCCATGGCACACAAAAAGACACAACAACGATAATGAATGCCACCACCACATGTTGATATGAGCACAGCTATGAGAGACAGATATACCGAGGTTATGAAACCTTCCCAATGTAAGCACACAGTGGTAAGTTCAAGAATTTAATTTTCAGACTGCATTCGTGTGTGTGTGTGTGCGTGTGTGTGTGTGTGTGTGTGTGTGTGTATTTATGTGTTCTACAAACTTGAGTACTTTGGGAAGCTTATGCAGTATTTGTCCTTCTGTGCCTGACTTATTTCACTTTGTTCAGCCATGTTCTCGAATATGATAACATTCCCTTCATTTTTCAAGGCTGAGTAATGTTTCATTTTATGTATATACTACATTTTCTTTATCCATTCATCTGCTGATGAATAATTAGTTTGCTTTCAGTTTTGGCTATTAGAAATGATGTTGTAATAAACATGGGGGGTTACAAATATCTTTGCGATGCTAATTTCAATTCTTTTGGATAAATACCCAGAAGTGGAACTGCTAGATCATATGGAAGATCTATTTTGATTTTTTTGAGAAATCACCATATTATTTTCTATAGCAGTTGCATCAATCAATATTCCCATTAGTGCACAAGGATTCCAATTTTTCTACATCCTCACCAACACTTGCTATTTATTTGTTTGTTGTTTTTTATAATAGCAACCCTAATAGGTATGAAGTAATAACTCACTGTGGTTTTGATTTGCATTTTTTTGGTGATTAGTGACATTGAACATCTTTGCATATATGTGTTGGCTATCTGTATGTCTTCTTTGGAGAATGTCTGTTTAAATTCTTTGCAACATTAAACATTTTTTTTTGCTATTGAGTTGTATATGTTTCTTATATGTTTTATGTATTAAGTATTTAGCACTTAAGTGATTTACAAATTTTTTTTTTACCATTGCATATGTTGTCTTTTTATTCTGCTGTTTCCTTTGCTGTGCAGAAGGTTTTCTATTTGATGCACTCCCATTTTTTTTTTTTTTTTTTTTTTTTTTTTTTTTTTTTTTTTTTTTTTTTTTTTTTTTTTTTTTTTTTTTTTTTTTTTTTTTTTTTTTTTTTTTTTTTTTTTTTTTTTTTTTTTTTTTTTTTTTTTTTTTTTTTTTTTTTTTTTTTTTTTTTTTTTTTTTTGCTTTTGTTGCTTGGGCTTTTGGTGTCATACACAGTAAGTTGTTGTCCAGAACAATGTCTTGAAAGTTTTCCCCTGTATTTTCTTCCAGAAATTTTATAGTTTTGGGTATTATGTTTAAGTTTTTAACCTTATCTTTATTGTTTTACACAAAAGTATGTGTCCTTAAATAATGCATGATATGGTAGGAATGTTTGTGTCCCACTTAAAATTCATATATTGAAATCCTAACTTCCTAAGATGATGGTTTTAGAAGGTTCAGCTTTGAAGAGGTGTTTAAGTCATCAGGGTGGGGACCTCACAAATGGAATTAGTGCCTGTACAAAAGAGGGTCCAAAGAGATTTCTTGCCTCTTCTACCCTGTATGGACACAACTAGAAGGCTCCTTCTATGAACCAAAAAACAGGCCTTTAACAATATGCAAACCATGCTTTCACCTTGATCTTAGGTTTCCAGTCTTCAGGACTGTAATACATTTCTGTTGTTTATAAGCCACATGAATATTTTTTCCATTCTTTTACTTTTAGTCTCCATGTTTCTTTCATTCCAAAGTGGGTATCTTGTAGGCAGCATATGTATATATGGGTCTTGTTTACTTATCTATTCAGACGCCCTATGTCTTTTAATTAAAGCTTTTAATGCATTTGCATTTAAAGTAATTATTGACAAGTTTGTAGTTATTGCTATTTTATTATTCATATATTTTAAAAACTTTTTCTTGTTCTTCTTAAAGAACTCCCTTTATTTTTGACAGATGATTTAAGAATATTTAATCCTTGGTTGGTAATTAAGTACGTTGAAAGTATTGTTCTATTTTTCTCTAGCTTCTTTTCTGGTTCAGAATTTAGCTATTAGTTTCCCTTTAAATTTAGGGGTTCTTTAGTTTTACTATGTGTATTTAAATATATACTTTATTTTAATTATCCTGCTTGGGATTCCTTTGGAGTCCTGAACTTGAACATTCCTGTATTTCACAGCTATGTAAAATTCTCATCTATTATCTCTTTGAATACTGAATTTCACTGGTTCATTTTATTCTCTTTTTATGTAACAATAATTAGACAAATGGACCTTCTCTTTCTTTCCTCCATATCCAGCATGACACGAGCAGTGGGAAATCAAGTAGGGTGACACAAAGTTAAGAAGCACAGTAGCCAAAAGTATATTACAAGCAGGACCAAGGGACCCCAGCCTCAAGGACTGGGCATCCAGAATCAGGCCAACACATAGCTTTTATTGATGGACATACAAGGAAGTAAAACTGGTTTTTTCATGGTCTGTGAGTTATGTTGCCTAGCAAATTGCTTTTTCTGAAAGTCCACATTGTGTTTCTATGAGAACACATAGCCTCAAGGACTCAGTGTACTGAAACCACCCCAGGGGGTTGACTCAGTACCTAAGTTATTCTTATTGGAGCATGGCCAATATTGTTCAATCAGGTCACCACTGGAGCAATGTGGGACACAAGACAGCTAGGTGGCAAAAGATTAACCTTAGAGAGAGTGAGGGGCTATGCCTCACCTCTGTTGAGCCCAAGCTCTCTCCTGATGGCCTCTATGTGACTGTGCCTGTCTTAGACTGTTCCTCCCTTGAGGGATCTTACCCATCATTGATTAACCCACCATCCCTCAGGGCCATACAGGGTGATGTGAGGTATATGAGTGAAGGAGGAACAGTACCCCGGAGAGAGGATCGGTTCTATCTCCTAGATATTCTATGCCTCCGTGGCCTCCACACTTAGCTCCTGCCTTAGGATGTCATGGGGACTGCATGAGGGGACAGATGGGTTGGCAGTTGGGAGGCAACACATGTCTTTTAACTTTTGTATTTTTCATTTCTTTTTTTGTGTGTGCTAATTTCTTGATGTTTTCAAATCTATCTTCCAGCACAGTAATTCTCTCTTCATCTGTGCGAAGCTTCTGTTCAACATTTTTAAAAATATTAATATTCTCAAATTCTAGTAGTTTTTTGAGAACTTTTAAAAAATATTTCTGATTACTTTTATATTCTTATTTCTTCATCATTTTTTATTCATTTTATTCATTTAAATATATTTAACACACTTCATTTCTGTAGTGCTATTAGTAATTCCACTATCTATGGTCTATTAGGTCTGATCCTATGGTCGTCATTTCTGCTGACTCTTGTTCATAGTGATAGTTTCCACCAGAGAGAGTGCTTGCTTATATCAGGTCCCAGGGAAATTCACTTGTTTGAGCCTACTTTAACCTAAAATTGAGTTGACTTTTTCCAGAATACAGGCATGGTATAAATTCCCTAAATCTTCATTATGTATTTTTAATTATAAATTTTTTGGAAGACTTTTTTTCATTTTTTATTTACTCATTTCCTAGCTAAGAAAGAGACCAGCAATTTTTAAAATATTTCCTTCTCTGGAACAGGAATTTTATTTAGTTTATTCATTGAAGGTTTCATATATCTAGAATCCTACCTCTAGGAGAAAGTTTTTGACACATCCTTCCATTATTTGGAAGCTGGAATGAGAGAACTCTTCAAAAGAAGAAATTATTGTTCTTATTATAAAATTCTTACTTAAATTTTGTTAAATACATAAATAATCTTCCAATATATTATAATGTATTGTATTAATTTTTTTGTTAAAGACAATCTGAAGTGTACTTCTCTTACTGATACTCCAAAATAATCTTTATTAAATGTAACTTCATGAGATTTATTGTGAACATTAAATCAGATGAAGTTGAAAAAACTACCTAACTCATATGAGGCATATTTTGAATATATTTAGAAGTTTTATATTATGGCAATGGGACTATCAGCTTGATTAACTGAAGTATTAGGGTAAAACAACTCCTGGTTATTAACGTGGTGATTGCATTAGAGTCAAATAGTAGCTAACATAATTGTCCATGTATAAGAAGATACTACTGAATGGGCTCACCTGGCTGTTTGCTTCCATCAGGTTAGGAGAGTGGGATGCAGTGACTGAGTCTTACTGATATTTCTACCATCATTGCACCCACAGAGATTCTTCCTGCCCAACATACAGTTTGATTCAGACTTTTCAGACCCATATTTTGGTTCAACAGGCTGTTAGCTATGTTTTTATTATAACAAAACTCTCCGGTGGGACATTAGCATATATCAACTAGTGATAGCAGTCAGGGTGTTCATTTCTTTCGTGTGTGTGTGTGTGTGTGTGTGTGTGTGTGTGTGTGTTTATGATTTTTTGCAGGCTGGCCACTGGAGTCCTGTATTAGACTGTTCAGTGTAGTATGCCTCATAGATTCTTTCATTGCCCCTGTGATACTTTGTGAAGTATTTTATTGATATATGCAAGAGATCAAGTGTCTATGTCCCAAACTTACATTAGTTTATTGAAAAAGATAATATTTCAGCTACAGAAGTAGCCATAAACATTGAAAATCTTATGAACAGTTTAGAGTCCAGAAAAAGTGAAGTGTTTGTAACTACTAATGTTAAAAAAAGAACTGAGAATGTTAGTAGATTCAGGAGAAATTAATGAGGCTAGGTTTTTTTAAATTAGTTGAGAATTTATATGAAACCAGCTTAGAATACATCAACAAGTGGAAGTGCAGTGTAGGAAACACTGAGAAGTTCAAGTGGGTGCTACTAAGGAAAACACCTGAATGGAAGAAATTGCAGGACAACCTGAATAAGGAACTCATCACACACAGAGAAATAGAAGAAACTTGTGTATTCAATCAGTGAACCCTCATAAAATCTACAATTGTGAGGCAGTTGGGTACATGGAATTTTAAAATAAGTTCTGTATCTGATAGATGGGTAAAAATTTTTTCTGAAATGAGTGAAAATGTCTAGACTTTCAATATTTTTGTAATATTATAAGGTTTATTCTTTGTCTTCCAGAAAGTATAGCACTTGTTCAAAGAATATTTTATGCTATGAACAGTGTATGGTCAAAGGAGAACTCTATGTTAAATGTTGAGACAATGAGGGCTATGTTAGTTGTAAATCAGAATTGTGTCATGGGGTGTGAGAAGTTTTATGACAAGGGTTGAAAGACCACAATTTGGTACTTAAGATTACTTCATTGGAGAAACATTCATAGTGCAATAGGGGTGAAATACAATCCCCCTCTACATCTACTTAAATTTTTGTATGAGTTCTGTCACTGAATGTTTACATAATAAAACTTAAGTTATTGTCTTCTTCCAGAATACAGAATATTACATAACCCTGTCCCATTTTTGTCATCCCAATATCCTGTTTTTGTCTCAAGGAAATATGGTCAGCCTACTTTTAGTGCTTCTGTAGTTTTTGTTTTGTTTGTTTGACCTCTTCCACATCAGTAAAATGTTTCCCTTTGTGGACTGTTTTTTGTAATCCAAGGAAACACACAAAGAAAAAGTCACTTGGGGCAAGATCTGGTGAATAGGAAGGGTGCGGCATGTGGGCCCTGCCGTTTTCAGTCAAAAACTGCTGAACACTTAGCACAATGTGGACAGGTGCATTGTCAGGATGCACATTGTTCATGCAAATCACCCATCATAAGATGGGAAAGCACATTAAAAGAGTCTCCAAAAAAATTCATTGAAGCCAAACGCAGCCTCTCACCACACCACCAGCTGGTACACTGATGCAGATGGATTCCTAGAACACTCATCTAGCAGGGGAAGCCTGTACTGCAAGGGGCCTGCCCTCCAGAGGATAATTCCAGCTTTTTTGTGCTTCTGTTTTTGTTTTTGTCCCTCCTCATATATGACCTCTAGATACCTTGGAACTCTCAAAGTCTTTGATTTTGGCCCAAAATGCTTCTGGATATAAGGGTGTTTGTTGACCTGAATGTCTGTGATGATGGTGCAAGTATATAAGCCTAGTTTATGTTTGTATATAATTCCTAAAGATATACTAAAAGTGAAACAAAAAGATTCATTAAAAGGATAAACACAAAGTTATTTCATTTGGCTTAGAATTCATATCATACTTACTTTTTTTACTATAATTTTTCTTTTCTAGTGCATCCAAATTAGGTTAAGGAGTCAAGCTGGTGTTTCCCAAGTATCCACTATCCCACTTTCCTGCATTATTTTTCTTTATTTTATTTATCACTGTCTGGTATTATATGTATATATAATTTTAAAATTGACACTAAAATATAATATGTGTTTATTATCTGCCATCACTTTTTAGAATGTTAGCTTTATGTGGTAAGGATTTTTGTCTGTTGTTTTCAACATCATATCCTCAGTCCCTAGAATAGCGTCTGACACACACCAAGCACTTAATGAATATTTGTTGAAGGAACGACTCACTTCCTTGAATGAGAGAGGTAACAGACTTGGGATTAATATGCCTGGGAAGGAGACACGGATGAAAGAGTTTAAAGTATTCTATAGTCATGTTTCTCAAACTTTAATGTGCATCAAGATCACCTTTAGGCTTATTAAAACATTGGCTGCAGGGTCTCATCCTCAGTCTTTCTGATCCAGTAGGAAATGGGCGGGGTCAAAGATTTATATTCTAACAAGTTCTCAAGCGATGTTGATACTACGGGTTCAATTTGAGGACCACTGTTCTATAAAAAAGATAGCTTTTTCTATACATAAGCCTGTACCCACACCCAAAAGTCCTAGCACCACATACAGAGTAAGCTAAAACTAAAAACTCTTTGAGATTTGAAGCAAAAATCACTATTAATACTTTAATTAAATTAACCATATGTTATTCTTATTGGGAGAAGGGGAGAGGAAGGGAGACAAAGGGGTCCAAGATATTTTTAGAAATGGGCAAATAGATCTCAGGTAAGTCAAAAGACTGGTCCAAAATTATGTTCATGATTTTTTGTGTCAGTGCAAATTTTCACTACAAAAAATTGGTGTTAAAATGCTAAATTCACCTTTAGAATACTTACTTTTTATCCAAATTGAGAAAATAAAACTAAATCCCAAGTAGCAAATGATACCCAAGAGATCCAAGAACCAAAGAAATGTGCCTCTTAAACATTTTTTTTATTTTATGAAGGCATGATATACTACTGTGCAGTTGAGAAAAAATTTTTAGAAACAATAAAAGTATGATAATGGGTGAGAAACCTATTAAGAATTTTTTAGATAAGGATGACAAAATTAACTTTTCCTGTTTTCATTTTGGAATCACTCAACATTTGTGTTTCCATAATAAAAATAGCAATGAAAAGAAAATTGGACACAGGGCATTACCTTTTCCCTCTGCAGGGTGGAAGAGGATGATTTCTTCTCTCTTGAAAGATGAAGGAGGCCTACCACAGGTTTAATTAAGGAGGGCATCGTACACGGAAAGAGAGCAAGGCTTATGGTAATGCCCGCAGTTTAATTCTCTGTGTTGTCGCAGTTTAATTCTCTGTGTTGTACATGCTTGGGATTGGACTTACACGGATGGTGTGATTTTTACTACTGTCTCTGCCACTTGCTCATAGTTCTGGGCAAGGATCTTAATATCTGTAGCCAATGAAATGAGCCCTTCCTTAGAACAGTGCTTGGCACTTGGTAAGGGGAACACCAAATGTTATCTGATATTATTTCCCCTTAGTGCAGAGTGGCATGAGTTCAATCACATTGTGGGAATGTGACCCACACATTTGAAAGAATTCTGTTTGTAAGTTTATTTATCCACTCAGTCTCTCACTCAAAATTCTGTGCCATGTATTCTGCATTTATCTCATCTTGTGACATGGAATAGATGAGATCCAGGCACCTGTCATAGATTTTGGAGTTGCCAACCTTTCATAGACAGAAACTATGGCTATGAAAGGATGCTGGGAGTAATGTGTTTGATGGAAAAACAAACAGAAAACAAATATAAACAGTAAATTTAGAGAGGTGAACTCTAAAGAAAAATATGACCACTGAAAGAAAAGATGATAAAACAATTTCTTTTTCTTAGCAAAGCTAAGGATTTCAACATGTAGAGCGGTCAATCCCAGATGAATTTAAGTGGAGACTGAGGGATAGCAGCCTCTGATCACCAACTCTGTGTTTATTATTGCTGATATGTAGGTGAACTCTCAGTTATTTGTTAATTTGGTTTGGATAATGGCAAGGAGAGGCATTCTTTCTGGGGGTGATGCTGTTGAAAGTGGAGAATCAGAGGTCCAAAGCACTCCAAGTCCTTAGTCTGGTCCCAGAAGAAACAAGGGTGGATGCACTAGAGAGATGGAGGGTGCAGTTAGCATCCGGAGGACCATCAGATGTGAAATTTTATGGGACTTCAGACACAAGCAATAGTGCTGCAGGTGCCAGGTTTCACAGTACAACCCTGCCTCAGGTTGAGGGGTGGCAGCTGTGCCTTTCCTACTCTGACCCAGTCCACTGAGAACTGCCGCACCCGACCTCCACCAGCTGAGAAGTTTTCTGCTGCTAGTCCAGTAGGAGCAACTCTTGCATACAGCAGGGCTTTTTATGTTTATTATTTTTCAATGATTCACCAAGAACACGTTTGCTTCAGTGCTGTACAGCTTTTTAGTCCATTTCTAGAATATTCTTCTGCAGTTTTCCCAGAAATAAGCAAAGCAATTTTAATTTGTGAAACTACAAAAACTTCACTATTCTCCATTTTTTGTATCAGCAAGTCAAGGACTTGAATTAAGCAACAATTGAACTCCAGCAACCTTAGGGGAATAGGCAAGAGAATATAAAGAAGGAAGAGAGAAAGAAAAAAGAAACAAGATCAATGGTCAGCTCTTGGTCTCCAACACCTCTCAGAGTGGCCTTCCTGCATCTAGACAGCCCTTCTTTCTCATTTGGAGCAGCTTCTAAGATTCCTTTTTTAAAAAAAACCTGCACTCTCTGAAATTTTTTGGCAATAATTTTGTGTGAAAGCAGAAAAAGATGTTTGCACTGTTAAAATAAATAAATCATTTTAAAGTGCTCTCACTTTGTATGTTATTCCTTTATATTTTTGTTATGAAAATTATATATAGTACTTTAGTAATTTTTTATTAAGGTATAGGTGGCATATAACATTATATTAGTTTCATGTATACAACATGTGTACAATAAAATTTAATCTTTGTACATATTTCAATGTGATTAGCACAATAGTCCAGTTAACATACCTGTTAACCATACATAGTTGCAAAATTTCTTCTCTTGTGATGAAAGTTTTCAAGATCCACTCCCGTAGCTACTTTCAGATATATAATATAGTATTATTAATGATAGTCACCATGACGTATAGGGATTATCCGGAAAGTATTCGGCCATGTAATATGAAAAAATAGAAGCATTTATGGCTGGGTTTTTTTCTGGACAGCCTTGGTATATTACCTCCCCACGACTTACTCATTTTATAACTGGAAATTTGAACCTTTTGGCCCCTTTCCCTATTTTACACACTTTGACTGCCCACCTCAGGCAACCCCCAAACTGTTCCCTATATACATGAGTTCAGTTTTTTGTTTATTTGATTTTTAAATTTTGATTCCACATGTACGTGAGATTAAATGTAAAGAAGGGCCACGAGGACTACTTTTTTTACAAATAAGGAAGTAAAAGGTTGGCTTCCAAGCCTACTGTGTACGTGCTCTAAGACACAGAACTCAGGCAGACGTTAATCAGTTGCACAGAGCAAACGATTGAAAGATCAGAGATTTCAATCTGAGCTTCCCTGTAGTTAAGCACATGGAAAGAAAACACTGCCTGTGTTCTACAAGCATTAAAGACAAACCAGCCCCTATTCTTTTTGCATCTTACCGAAGTTAGAGATACACTTGCCTTGTTCTATCCTCATTTCCCCACATACTAACGAATTTTCCATGAGAGCAGAAAACACCCTAGCCCAGAAACTGGAGAGAGTCTGTCTTCCACTAGAGACTGCCACTCTGTGTGTGGGGTGGCCTTCATCTTCTTACTTACTCTTTGCTAAATAAACTTACTTGTACTTTAAACTCTATATTGGCTCACATTTGAATTCTTTTCTGCGTGAGGCCAAGGACTCACTTCTCCTGTAACAAGATCATACAGTATTTATCTCTTTTTTTTAGTATTTATCTTTTTCTGTCTGACTTATTTCACTTAGCATAATGCCCTTAAGTCTATGCATGTTGTTTCAAGTGCCAAGGTTTCATTCTTTTTTATGGCAGAATAATATTCTATTGTGTTTACTGGTATAGACCATATTTTTCTGTACTCATTTATCCACTAATGGACATTTAGGCTATTTCCATTTCTTCCTTATTGTAAATAATGTTGCAATGGACATGGGGGTGCATGTATCTTTTTGAATTAGTGTTTTAGTTTCATTCAGATAAATACTCAGAAGTGGAATTGTTAGATGATACGGTAGTTCTATTTTTAATTTTTTGAGGAACTTCCATACTGTTCTCTGTGTGACTGCACCACTTTGCATTTCCACCAACTTTGCACAGGGATTATTTTCTGTACATCCTCATCAACACTTGCTGTTCTTTGTCTTGTTGATAACAGCCATTGTAACAGGTGTGAGGTGGTAACTCATTGTGGTTTTGATTTGCATTTCCCTGATGATTAGTGATGTTTAGCAACTTTTTATGTACCTATCGGCCACCTGTGTGTCTTCCTTGGAAAAAATGCTGTTCGCGTACTCTGCCAATTTAAAAATCAGATTATTACTATTTTTTGTTTGTTTTTGCTCTTGAGTTATGTGAGTTCTTTATATATTTTCATGTTAACCCCTTATTGGATATATAATTTGAAAATATTTTCTCCATTTGTTAAGTTGCCTTTTCATTTCATTGATGGTTTCATTTATTCTGAAGAAGCTTTTTAATTTGATGTAGCCCACTTGCTTATTTTTGCTTCTATTACCTTTGCTTTTGGTGTCAGATCCTAAAAATTATCAAGAAGATTAATGTCAAGGAGCTCACACGTTGTGTTTTGTACATTCAAGTTTAATCTATTTTGAGATAATTTTTATATAGTTGTAAGATACCAGTTCAGTTTCATTCTTTGGAATGTGGCTGTACAGTTTTCCCAGAACCATTTATTGAAAAGATTATTCTTTCCCCATTGTATATTCTTGGCTCCTTTGTCATAAATTCATTGATAAAAATTTCCTTTTCAGAAACTCCAATCAGGCTATAATAATAACTAAAATCTTAAATACTCACTATGAGCCAGGCACTAGTCTAAGTGCTTTGTATGTACTCACCTTTTAGTCTAGTCAGTGGCATATAGTTACTACTTCATTAATGGATGAAAACACTGACAGTTAGAGTGACCAAGTAACTTGCCCAGAGTCTCAAGTTACCTAGAAGCGGAACCAGAATTTGAATCAGGATGTTGGGTCTTGTGTGAGCCACCAAGGAATTCTGGCCATATATATGGTGTAATCTATGTATTATAGCTCTCCTGTCCTCAAACACATTGCATTTTTCCCCATTATTAGGCTGATTAGATGTACCCTTTTAAATGTGACAGAAAACAATGTTACTGTCCTGTTTCAAAGGGTACATATGGTTAACCTACTGACACCTTAAATTTAGCCCAGTGAGAGCACATGTACCATTTGAAAGGGGATAGCACCATTGTTTTCTGTCCCATTTAAAAGGGTACGTCTGGTCAGCCTATCCATTACTTCTGATTTATCTTGTGCAAACTCCTTAGCTAATTATTTAAATTAGAGTTTAAAAGTGGTCTCCTGGCCCAAATCCTTCTGGCTCCCTCTCTGAAGAACAACCTAGAGCATCCATGATAAGAAAATGTCAAGGTGGGAGCAACCTTGAAACCCCCGAAAAGCAGAGAGCTGTTGTTAGCTGAGATTATCCGTGCACAGTGTGGCTCGGGGAGAACAAATTTTGGAGTGCCACACTTGCTCCTCTTCACTCACAAACCTGGGCAGACATTCTCCCAGATTACACCAGGTAGTACAGATGCCTGAGTGGGTGAAGGGCTATAGAAAACAAGTGGGGAGAGACTAGCCTAAGATACCTACCTTTCCATTCCTCCCTCTTCCAGACATCAAGGATGTGGTGTGCATTCTAAGGACAGCCTTCTCCACCTGTTGCTTCTCCAGGAGGATAGAGAGGGAAGGCTTGCCATGAGAAGGGTTTTGGAGTGTGCAGTGCAAGTAACTAAGGCCTCTGGGGGCTGGGTCTCTCTATCCTAGGGATTCCTCACCCTCTCCTGGCTCCTTAAATTTATCTGAACTGACAGTCTGCCCTCTGCTTCTCTGCATTTGCATTGCCTACTGGAGCAGCTGTACTCCAGGGGAAAATAAGCTCACAGACTAAAATAATGAGACATCTGAGGAGCACCTCTATATAAAAGAAAAATAACAAACTGGAGTACAGATCCCATCAGCATCAGTAGTATTAGAGGAGACAGACTGAGCATTCAAACTAAACATAACAGACATACAGAAAGAGGTAAGGGAAAAAAATGGAAACATAAAACAAAAACACCACATACACACACTCACCCCCCACCCACACATGTGTGCACACACACACAAAACTAAGTAGACAAACTAAATTTGTAAGTATAATTATTGAAATAAAGATTGCAATACTTGAGATAGGGTAGAACTGACATAGCCAGGGAACTAATTTGAAAATTGGTGAATTGTCCCTTATTAAAAAGTACAAAGACGAAGAAATAGAATATATGAAAAGTTAAAAATTACAGAAAAGATAGGCAACAAAAACAGACAAAGAGGAGTACATACTGTATAATTTCAATTCTATAACGTTATAAATAGGCCAGAGTAATTTATGGTGTTAGAAATCAAAGTAGTGGTTGCCTCTAGGGAGGAGGGTGGAGTTGTTGATGGTGAGTTTCTGCAGTGCTGAGGATATAAGATGCAGGAAAAAGAATGCTTTCAGGGAAATTGATAGCTAAATACTTGCATTAGAAAATAAAGAAGCACTGAAGAGTCAATGTAGTAAGTATCAGAATCAAGCAGTTGGGAAAAAAAAACACAGCAAATTCAAAAGAGCTAAAAAGCAAGAGGATAAAATAATGAAAATCAATGAAATACAAAACAGCTAAAAGGTCTATCAACAAACCCAAAGTTGGAGTCATTGAAGCAAATTGACAATATTGACAAAACTCTCACTGGATTGAAAAGGATAAAAAAGAATAAAAGAATAAAAGGGACACAAACAGTATTAGGAATAAAAAGGGGCATCATTACAATGAAAAATAAGATAATACAGAGGAGCCACTTTATACTAATTTGGAATTAGGTGAAATGGATAACTTTCTAGAAAAATTTAACTTACCAAAACCAAAGGAAGAAAACATCTAAAGTCTGGATATTCATATAATTATTAAAGAAATTGAATCACTAAACTATTCTAATTGGGATAAGGCCAAACTCTTTTCCAAAATTTTTTTAAAATTTTTGTTTCAGTATGTAAGAGATCCATGCCTTGTGCAGATTCATATTTCTCTATCACATTTACTCTCAGAGTTGTTCATTTTTGTTGACTGCCCTATTTTACTTATTATGCACCAGGCACTTTGTATTTTCTCATTTAATTAATGTGAAATACTGTTATGAAAGGGGAACACACTATCCTGGATTTATTTTGTATTTTTCTCCAAGCATTTACATATCAATTCTTAAAATGCTTTGATACTCATTAATATGTTCAATCCTAATTCACAGTACTATGATGAACATTGTATCTTTTCCTGTAGATCAGAAGACTGAAGCTCAAAGAGTTAAATAACTTGGAAGACAGTTTTAGGGTAGTATTGCAGGGGGAGGAAAAGGAGCTTTTCATTTAGGAAAAATACCTCAGACATCACTGATGTCATTATTACTATCTCTTAGAATACATGTGTTGTTTGGGTTCTTTGAGAGGCAGGTTGAAAGAGTGCAAGAAAGATATTGGTGGCTAATGCTCATGACACATAAAGGAGGGGAAAAAGCAGGATTAATCAGAGAAAACCTCAGACCACACTGCAGACCCAATACCTGTGAAAGGAAAGGGCAGAGGAAGCAAGATGGGCAAGGAGAGCCTTGGAGCCTGATTTGGTATAGACAAAATCTTGGCAAACTCAACGGGACGCTCCAAAGCCAACACTGTCCATTGAGAGGCCTCCATTGGACAACAATGATCAGGCAATCGCAAAGCATACATGCTGTGGCTACAGAATACCACAGAAGAACTTGGCTCAGCTTGACTATCTCATTGATTGGAATTTTACTGTGAATTTGTTTCCATTTATAATTTATTTATTTTAGTGGATCTATCTATTGAGCTAGATAGCTATTATCTATCATCTATCTATCTATACCAGTATGGACATTTACTATATTTCAAGGGTTAGAATTGATCATTTTTATTAATTTTGTTGATAAAATTATCTCAGATTTGGTCATTAGGCTCCTTCACATTGTCTTCTGTACTCTTTTGACACGCTCCTACACTACACTTCTTTTGTTTAAAATTTTAATCCAAGAAAATTTAATAAAATACAATGTGTGTGTGTGTGTGTATGTGTGTGCATGCGCACATGTGTGTGTATTCAAGAAAGCTGTTTTTTTTTAATTTTAATTCATTTTTATTGTTAGATTTTTTTTGGTGACATCAGTTAGCAAGGATTACATAGGTTTCAGGCATACAATTCTACAGTGCATTGGCAACTTGATGTATAATAAGTTCACCTCCTAATGTGACTTCTCTTTCCATCACCTTATATTTAGCTTCCCCTCTCCTCTCCCACCCCCCCTTCTTCCCTCCCTGACCCATTAGTCCCCAAATAAACATTAAACTATTGATTGTGTCCATGGGTTATTTGTTTGTTTGTTCATTTCTTTTTTCTTTGCTTTCAGTTTTATATTCCGCATATGAGTGAAGTCATACAGTTCTTTGTTTTTTCTGTCTGGCTTATTTCATTTTAAAAACACTTACTTTCTGGCATTACAAGTGGTTCCAGGATCATCTTGGTATTTTCCTCGACCCCACCCTGGAATCCACCACTAAGGAGCTCTGGTTCCTTATCTTGGAACCAATGGCGTGTAGAGAAGATCTGGGTGTGAGGTATAGAAAAAGCACTTTGGGGAGTTCCCTGATGGTGTAGCGGCTTAAGGCATCGGCGCTGGCGCTGTCAGAGCTGCGGCCTGGGTTCGATTCCCAGTCAGGGAGCTACCCACATACCAAAAAGCAAAAAAAAAAAAAAAAGAAAAAAAAAAAAAGAAAAAGCACTTTGTAAAATGTTGCAAAAAGGAAAATGTCAGATTAGGGGAGTGAGTCCTCAAAGTTTAGCACAGTGGACTCACTAAACATTCAATAGGAGTTAGTTGGTACTGTGGCTGAATTCTTAAACCAAATGTAATCAAGTGAAAAAATACTTAATCCAGGAAGTACAGTGCCAGGGACTGAAGAGCTTTCAAACTGGACTTTCAGTTTGAAAACTAGGAAAATACCAGGAAAACCAAAGGTGAGTTGGGCATGTTAATTTGGAATATGGTAGATGTGATGGTTAATTCTGTGTGTCAGTTTGCCTGGCCATCAGTGCCCAGATTAAACTATATGCCTGGGTGTATCTATGAGCTTGTTTTTGGATGAGATTAGCATTTGTATCAAGGAGTCAGCAAAGTTGATGGCCCTCCCCAGTGTGGATGGGCATCATTCAATCCACTGAGGACCTGACTAGAACAATAAGAAAGAGGAAGGAGGACTTCACCCTTCTCCCCCACTGTTGTTTTTGCTGCCTCAATGCTTGAACTGGAATATCTTATCTCGTCTTCTTCTGACCTTGGACTGGGATATACACCTTCTACTCCCCAGGTTTTCAGGTCTTTGGACTCAGACTAAATTATACCATCTGCTTTCCTGAGTCTGCAGCTTGCAGATGGAATATTGTGGGACTTCTCAACCTCTATAATTATATAAGCCATTTCCTCATGACAAATCCATATGCATATACCAACTGTATTACTCAGTAATCTAAAATCTGTCTGTCTATCTATCTGTTTATCTATCTATTATTTACCTATCATCTATCAGTAGGAATGTAATTATCTATCTCTCATCTATCTATCTATCTCCTGATTACAGGGGTTACATGTGTGTGTGTGTGTGTGTGTGTGTGTGTGTGTATATATATATATATATATATATATATATATATATATATAGTATAGTCAGGGTTCTATGTAACTTTCCTATTTGTTCTGTTTCTCTGGAGGTTCTCTGGAGAATGAAGACTAAGACAGGAGGAGGGAGGGGCTCAGTGTAGGTTGTACTCATCAGAGAAGGCATCCATTGGAGGGGTGGGGACAGATCTTTGAGGCATTAGAGACCCTTAAAAAGCAAACAAACCAAAAAAAAAAAACTCCTTCTCCTCTCCATATGCATCTCAAACCCAGTCACTCACTGTGAGTTGTTTTTGCAGCAAGGGTCTTATCCACAGCTCCTGATCCTCTGCTCTCTCCCCACTGAGCTGTAAATCATGGCTTTGGACTTTAAATACTGCTCAGATAAGCTGTGATTGGAAGCATGGTCCTTACCAATGGGGCATGTTTCTCTGCCAGTGACAGCCTGTTGGAGCAGGAGGTGGGAAGTCCAGATGCACAATTACTACTGGGCTACCAACAGCATCCATACGAGGTTTACAGAAGCACAACTAAATCAACAAAGGTTTTTGTTTCAAGCATCACTGAGGTATCTTGGCTGTTTCTATGAAGTATTTCTCACAAGAGCTGGCTAAGGGGGTTGAAAGACCAGGGTATGAAAGGTTTAGAGGTGAATGAATACTAGGAGTAAATAGAAACTTAATCAAACATCTTATTACGCTCCCTGATCTTCATGCACATACTGTATTGTTGTCCTCATAGTACAGATTCAGAAACTGAGGCTTCAGAATAATTAACTGTCACACTCACACTGCAACATTACATATGCTAGAGAAGAGATAAGAGAACTCTTGCTTCCTAATTGATACTGCACATACTTTTCCAAAATCCATAATTTACATAACAAGATATGCTTCATAAAAAAGTGTGTACTTTTCCTGACCCAGATTTCTCCATCTTATATGAGCATTGAGCTCTTTCTTCCCCAGATGACTATTATGAAATCACAGAATGCTGAGTCCAAAATAGTTGTCACAGATGGGAAATTGTGGTTAAAAAAAGTTAATGAGAATCACTGATATTAATGGAGGTACACAAATACTACAACACTTAATGAAGAATTGTTTTAGTTGATAAATCTAAATGATTGATCTGTAAGGACATTTGGTTGGCTGAGCTATGGTTCACTTTAGAAGATAAAATACCTCCTTCCTCCAGTGCTGCCACACCCAGCAGTATTTGTTTGCAACCCTATTGTTTAGCCAGGAAGTGAGTTCAGCATCCCTAAGAGGTGTTTCATTAAGAGATTTTAGACACTCTGGGCACAAGTGCTGCTTCTTAGGGTGCAGGTGACAGTGCGAGGCAGGTCAGTAGGAGAATTAGTTCTTCCACCTTGACCCAGAATTAAGCACATGGCTGGCACTTGGAGGATGTGTGGTTTGGGAAGCATTAAGAGACAGCACACCTGACACACACATCGACATTCTCAGCTGGGAACTCCTGCATATCAGTGATAAAAAGACAGCAACCCCAACAGAACAGTGGAGAAATCCTGCAAGGAGATACATAGAAAGGGAAACAACCAAAGTTTTGAGAATAAAATGCAAGTCCAAGGTTATTAGTAATCAGAAATCAGACAAATGTCAGTTCAAACAACAGGGAGCTACTGCTTCGTGCCTACTAAACTGGTGAAAATTAGAGAACTGGGTAGTGCCAGCCTTGGTGGAGATGTGAGGCTATGGGGGGGCCACATGCTCTGGGGGGTGGGAGTGTGGACTGATGTCACTGCTCTGGAGAGCCATATGGTACCCCCCATGAAAATTACGTATGTGCACACATGTGACTCAGCAATTTCTTGCCTGATGTCTATCCCAAGGAAAGTATCTCAGAGTTCATAGTGGGCCATGCACAAGTAAGTTTGTTGCATTATAGCTCATGTTCAGGAAGTTGGAGGTGAGCTGGGCATTTAACACTGAAAAAAGGGGGATAGGCAGGAATGATATTCAGCTGACAGGCCCAGGACAACCACATTGGTTGTTGAAATAGTGAAATAGCATCATTCTGGTTGAAAACTGGCTGCTTCCCTTAAACGACTCAATGCCTCTTCATCTCTTTCTGAGACCTGCCCAGTCTTTGCATAATGCAAGCAACGAAAGACTAAAGCCTGGCATTTCAGGGGCCTCTAGGACTCAACTCGATACTGAGGCAGCTTACTGATTGGGCAATACTTGTGTTATAAAAAGGATAAATATTTTGGATGTTAATCTTGTGGAGAGGTCAGATGAGGTAGATTTATACTGTGGAATGCTGGACAGCGGTTAGTTAGAAACAATGGATAGATACAAACTCGTATCTTAAAAAATAAAAATAGTTATTATGAAAAACAAATTGTTCTCTATCAATGTTATTTATATAAAATAAAAATTTTTTTACATAAAAGTAAAATATGTGTCTTACAAGAATGCACATTCATTATGGAAATAGTTACTCAGAGAAGGAAAAAGAATAAGAGTGAGTTGTAGAGATTGAAGAGAATGAATGAATGAATGACTGAATGAATAAAAACAACAGATGGACATGCACAGGCCAATGGTGAGGATATATCATGAAGTGGAATGTGATCAACTCAACCACCTTCATCTGGAGTACAAAATTAAAAAATATTAGCTAAAACACAGCACTCTGTGCCAGACACTACTGAAAGCACTTTGCATACATTAACTCATTTCATCCTGACCACGGCCTCAAGCCTGGCGAGGTCTTATTTGCCTTTTAGATCCAGTCTTGGCCCTTCACCTCTCTTTGCTGTGTCCCAGCAATGCTGGAGTTGTTCCAGTGGCTTCTCGAGCAGCCAGCTTGTCCAGGAAGCCAGACCAGCAGCAGGACAAAGAGAGAGGGCTGCCTTACTTATAGATGAGAGGTGATGGTAGGTAAAGACATCCATAGAAGATGGCATTGGATTCCTATTGCTGCAGTAACAAATACCATAAAGTTAGTGGCTCAAAATAATGCAGATTTATAATTTTATAGTTCTGTGGGTCAGAAGTCCAACATGGGTCTTACTGGGCTAAAATCAATGTGTCCAGAGGGGCATGTTCCTTGCCCCAGGGGAGAACTAGTTCCTTGCATTTTTCCACCTTCTAAAGGCAACTAACATGCCCTCAGCTCACGGTTCCTTTCTTTCCTTTGTAAAGCCAGCCATGCTGCATCTCTCTGACTCTTCTTCCACGGTTGCAGCGCCCTCTCTGATGCTCACCTCAGCTGGAAAAAAAATTTTAAGGACCCAGGTGATTAGATTGAGCCTATCTGGATAATTTAAGGTCCTTCACCTGAATAAAACTGCAAAATCTCCCTTTTCATGTAAAGGATTTTAGGGCATGCACATCTTTAGGGGACCATTACTCTGGTTGGGGCACCAAATTCTTTGGGATGGGATGATACTGAAAAGGGGAGATGCAATTCTTTGTAGGGAAGGAAAGGGAATTGCCCGATAACATTGGAGGTTCATGTGACCTCATTTATACTTCAAATGTTGATGAAGTCTGCCAACATTTGAGTTGCACTTAAAATAGAGCCCTTTGCCAAAAATCAAAAAAGACATTGGAAAAAGAATGAAATAAAAAGAGTTGAAAGAAGCAGTTTGCAGACCCAGATTAACTGTGGGGTGGTAGGGGGGCAGGGGTGGTGGTGTAGGTAGGGTGAGAGCATTGAGGGTGAGGTGAGTGGCAGGTTCTCAGATTTACTGCGCTTGGGTGGACAGGTGAAGAACAAAAGCTAGAAAGCATACATTTTCTTGTCTTCCTTAAAAGGCAGTTAAACCATAGTATTTTTTTTTTTTATCAGAGAGATGACTTTGGTATTAAGAATGTGTTAATTCCTAGTAGGATTAAAAAACACATGTTTTTCTTTCCCCAAGTCACTGACAAAGATGAAAACAAGCCATGTTCATACATCAGAAGGCAAAACAGAAGAGGCTCACTAAGAGAGCATAAAGAGGAAACATGAAATAGGATGACAGAAGCTGAATCAAGTGAAGCTGTTATAACAATCACTGTAACTAGTGGTGTAAATTCATTGCTAAAAAGCAAGGACTCTTCGGTGGCCAGAACATTTTTGTTTAAAGAATTGCTGCATATAAAAAATACACAACCATGGGTCGCTTAACGATGGGGCTATGTTCTGAAAAATGGATCATTAGGTGATTTCGTCATTGTGCGAACATTATGGAGTGGAATTTCAGACTTGGATGGTATAACCTACTACCAGGCTGTATGGTATAGCTTATTGCTCCTAGGCTACAAGCCTGTACAGTCTGTTATGCTACAAAACAACAGATTAAATCAAGCACAAGAGAAAAGAATACAATCAAGATGTGATGAACACGAGATGTATGAGGCTGCTGCTGGCATAACACAGCATTTTATAGTAAACGTTTTATAAGTAGAAAGCATACACTCTAACAAGAAATAGTACACTAAAATAAATACATGAACTAAAAACAGTCATTTATCAAGTATTACATACTGTACATAATTGCATGCTCTATACTTTTATATGACTGGCAGTGCAGTAGCTGTCTCTATACTAGCATCATCACCAACATGATTAATTGCATTGTGCTATGACATTATGAGGGCTACGAATTTTTCAGCTCCATTACAGTCTTACAGGACCACTGTTTATATGTGGTTGGTAGTTGACTGAAATGTCATTATGCAGTGCATGACTATCACTAAAAACAAACAAACAAACAAAAACAAGATTTCAAAAATCTTAAAAGCAAAGTTGAGAAAGGTAATATTGATCAAAACAAAAGAGGTGACTTCCAGTGTAGGCATAGTAACATAACATTTACGGCAAAATTTGTTGACCTTAATTGTTAACCAACAGGACCTTTCCAGATAAGCTACTAATATTTATATGAAATGTACAATCAATAGCAAAGCTTTAAGATTACCAAAGTTTTATTCTTCGAATCAATATAGTAAGTATAATACAATCTGTTAGAAATACATAAGAATTGTGAGTCACTGTAGTGAGAGATTTTAATTATTAGAAATTCAATATGGGTATAAATGACCGAGTAAATTAGATGAAATAAATAGGATCAAAATTTTACCTTACTGAAAGTGTAACTTCTTTTCATATGTGCATGGATATTTATACAAATTCATTGTTTATGCCCACTGAAGATTACAAAAATTTGAATAAGCAATTTGGTAAATTAGGAAATTATTATAATAATTTAAAGTATAAAAATATTTATAGCTAATTGAATGTGAACAAAAATTATATTAAATAACAACTGTTTCAAAAACTCAAGGTAAAAATAACTGGTTATTCATAAAATAATGAAACTTCTTTTTAATTTAAAACATTCTATAAACAAATGTAATATGGTCAAAGCAAAACTCCGAAACAAATCCTAGACTTGAAATGTGCTGTGATAAAATTAAAAGGTGCTGCCCAGGCAGAAAGATGCTGCAGTGCCTCTGGGTTGGGTTGGCCTCTGTTGGCCTCCTCGGTCTCCGCTGGTCCAGGATAGCCCATCACTCCCAGGCCTTGCCATTGGCCGCCTAGGGCGCCCCTCCTGGAGGGTCCACATCTGCACCGGGTTAGGCGCAGAGAGCCCCTCTTTACGGAAAACCAGGTATGGCCTGAAAGGGGGCCACCCCCTCGCCCTTCACACAATGCATGTTCCTGGGTGGGTGTTTCTTAGCTTAGCAGAGCCGCCCTTTGTTGTGATCTATTGAAAGTCAGCACTCCACAGAAGGATTTGTAAACTAATAGGAAAAAGCAAACTATTTTTTGAAAAGTATCAAGAAAAAAATAATAGAAACAAAAACAAAACAATAAGTGAAACTAAATAATTGAGCATTGTAACTAAAGGAAAAAGAAGGAATTATGGTATCTAGTGAAACAGATAACCATGACACTGAGCAAGAAGTCTAAGTTTTTTTTTTAAAGACTAATAGAATAACTCAAAAACTGGTAAATCTCCCCAAATGAAGGAAAACACAAACACTCAAAATTAGGAAAAAGAACATTTAACAATAGAAAATAGAGAGTATATACCTAAAAATGAATATAAATGCAATTAAGAGCTGTACCTAACCCTATTCTATTTGTAATGGAAAATATTTATGAAACAGAAGGTTCTATATAAATATATGGTAGATTGACATAGGATCAAATAAGAATTGAAATGATAGTAAGTGAAATTATAGTAAGAAAAGACCGGAACCATTCAGTGTGGGTGCTTTCTGCTTACCTCTCCAGGCCTTCCCTCCACACTCACTGCTCTGTGCCCCAGGGCCTTCATTTGTATATAGACAGTGTCAGTGGGTGCCTTTGGTCTCTTTGCAGCTGGTCGTGGCTGAGAGGTGGCACTGATGACAGGTCTGAAGGCAGGAGATCAGTGTGGTCAGGTAACTGCATATCAGTCCTGCATAGTCATTTGGGGTTGTTGGTATCCCAATAGCAGAGGTCACAGCTCCTGTCACACAGCCCTCTCCGTACTGGCCTGCCCTTGCTGGGATCCAGTGATCACTTTGTCCTCTCATTTCCTCACGCCAAATGTGGTGATGCCTCTCCATGGCAGTCTGCTCACCTTTGTCGATAAACCTTTTATTAAACACTCTCTACTCACCCAAGTGAGTGCATCTTCTTCTTATTTGGATGGTGACAAATACCCAATTAATAGAGAAAACAGCAACCATCACAATGACTTTGCTGGACCTGCTAATAAAAAAAATTCAGTGAAATCATTGGTCATTTTCCCAAGATTTTAAGAAACAGATAATTCACCCTCAACTTTTATTACCCACCTCTCAAAAATGACAGAAAGCCATAAAATTTTTATCTTAAGGCAAACGTTTCTGATTCTAATGCGTAAGATAACTGAGTGCATTATAGAATAATCTCACTTATGAGTGCAGAACTATGTGATTAAAAGCATGTTCAATAAGTAGAATTTAATGATGAATCAAAATAAGGAATATATACCATGAAGGGCTTACTCTTGCTATAAAAGCAATCACTATTAAGAAAAATATTAATAAATTCTTATAGCTTATATTACCATCTCAGAAAAATGAGTGTGTGAATCAATAAATGAATAGATATAAAGCACTTTATTAATTCAACCTATTGTTATTTAAAAAGGGTAAATATAAGCATGGGATAATAGTATCAAGAACAGATTTCAAGCCAATAGTTGATATTATGCTCAAAGGAAAAAGAAGCCCTATAGGCTCTCCTTTTCAAACAAAGCAACTGAGAAAAATGCTGGATCCACCTTTTTATTTCATTGACTTTTAAAAGTTATGAGAAATAGTTTCATGTATCTTGCCTGGCAAGGAGGCTGCAGTCTGGTCTTCAACCTGAAAGGACCCTAAATAGTCTGGGGACAATGCTTCCCACTGCTGCCCGGTGCTTCCGGAAGCAGGGCTTGTCTCCTCCTGGTGCTGCTGGGAATACATAGCAGCAGAGAAAAGAAAGCTAAGCTTTATTCCTTCAGGGCTACTCTCTACTGTGCAACCCACTCATTTTGCAGGTAAGAATGCTGAATTTCAGACAGGAAAGGTGTGTTCCTTAAGAGGAAGCACTTATTGGCAGAATTAGGACAAGTAAGCCCCATTTGTGAGCACCTACTGCTTATTCCAGAAAAAGTGCAGGCAGAAGGCTGAGACTTGGAGACATGCAACCTGACCAAGATCATGGCGTGAGGGAGGCAGAGGCAGACTGAGAGGACAAGCTTATCATTTTTTGTCTTTATGACATTTTATAAAGTAATATTATCATTTTTGCTTCTCCTTAAAATAGTTGTTTAACATTTATTTAATGAGGGCAGTCTACCCTGACAAGGGCAACCTGCAAAACAGAAGCCCAGAGGGAGACCACTTTTCTGATTTCTTCCGGCAGGTTGGCACACCCTTGGACCTTGCATCTTAATCTGGTTCTGAGACAAGGTTTTGGAGTGGAACCCAAATATGCTGGTTCCTTTGTGTTCTGCACCATAGCACTTAGGCCTACTGGTTCCCAGGCAAGAGCGTTTCCTTGGGAACCCCTCTCTGACAGCAAAACTGAACTTTGTACTGCTCATCCTCTTCCAGGTCATTCCAAGGGTATTTCTTACGCCCCTGCTTTGTGTCTAGTAATGAGCACGAGGCCAGGCAAGCAGGGTCTACAGTGGCCTAGAGGATGAGCCTGGGCTGAAACATTAACTGTACTTGCTGGCTTCACTTCATCATTTGGGTCCTTGGAAATTCCAGCCAGGTGGGGCTGGCCTTGACCATTCACCAGGACTGCCTTTTTGGACAGCTGCCATAGTTCTTCAGAAACCCTTTCCATTCTGATTCCTGTGCTTGACCTCCAGGAGGAAGTCTGTCATCTTCTCCCCCATGGGGCCCGATCTGGCTCCTTCAGTTTGATTTCTGTTCTGTTTCTTTTCTGACAAGGGAAAATTTTCTCTGCACAGCCCCAAGAAGCCATTGCCTGGGCGTTTTCTACCCCACAGTATGGTCTGCTCCTCTCTGCTGGAATGTTGCCACTGTTTCACTGGAGACATTTCCTGAAACACAAGAGGAGTCACCTTTGTCATGTGTTCATCTCGGTGGCTAGGCCCATGCCTTGTTCAGTTCACCTGTTGGCTTCAAGGTCAGCTTCTAGCAGCACTTATACAGGCCCTGGTAACACTTGGAAATGCTGCAAGTTGGGCACCTTCATTATGATTATTCCTTGATACTTAATTCACAGTAATAACAATGAAGCATCATTTCTAAATATTTGTTCAACGCCCTCCCCAGAGGCTGGTGTATGGACAAGAACCCTCAGGCTCACTGCCTCTACTAACCAGCTGATTTCTTCAAACTGATGCCCTAAATTTTCTGGGCTTTATTGGCTTCCTGGGTGAAATGGAAACCAAGAATGCCTGGTTGACTGAAAAGCCTTGCATGACCATCTTTGCCATCCATGTCCAGGTGTATCCAGTTCCCTCAGCTGCTGTACTTTGAGCTCAAGCCAAACAGGGCTTGCTGCTTGTCAGCCATGTGCACAGTGTTTATTTCTGCCCTGCTGCACCTTTCCTACAGATTTGTGTCTTCCTACATTCTGCCCATGCTTCAAAGTACTTCCAAAGAGACAAATGTCTCACCATGTGCCATGGATTGTGGATCTGTGTGGGTTGGAGAGCATATTGAAAGTGCTGGCAGTTTTCATATCTGCCTCAGTTTGTTATTTCTGTTGGGACCTCTGGAGTCTCCATCATTCTGGATGCTTACATACACATACATACATGTGTAGGTGTCTATGAATACATATATACATACCTATTCACGTATCTTTCCATCTATCTGTCTACATCACTTGTTTTCACAGCAAACCTTTGTGTCATTCATCTCTTATTGCTCCTAACAACACTCTGGGGTATAAACTATTATTAACCTCATTTTTCTGAAGAGGATACCGATTAAGAAAGACTAAGTGACTCCCCCTACCCCACTTTCCTTCTAGAAGCCTGCTGGACCTCCAGGACTACATGTCTTAAAATATCTTCTCCTGAGTGCCTAACACAATGCTTGCTTGTTAAATGAATGAACATACGTGTAAATAATGAATGAGTGCTAATGCTATTGACTGATTATCTTTTAGGTCTCTTGACTGGCTTCTTTTGGGCCCACACATGTGGTGTCATGGTTGAATTTCTTGGCTACTACCACATGTTCTACTTAAGGAATGGAAGTGTGACCAGAAGATAAAATGTCATTCTGACTCTGGGTTAAGCAGTGTTCCTAATTAAGCCACGGTATACAGTGCTTACAGCTACAGAGTGGGGCTTCAGTGATAACTCAGCTAATAGTACATGGTCTCTGTTATCTCCTTCCCTGGCATTTCCCTGATGAGTGCATAAATCTCTGTGGAATCATGGCCTCCATCTCTGTAATGAGGCCTTTAAAAACCAGGGGAAATTATAGCAGCAGATAAGATTGGCTTTTCTGTATACCTGCTTCATAAAGGTTCCCCTCTCTCCAGGTGAAGCATTATAAATAACATTCGATAGACCTAGAGTTAAATTTCATGTGAATTGTCTGGGCCACATGATTGAGTTAATTCTTCAAATAGAAAAAGAGTATTAAAAGCAATTTCTGTCTTCTCTGATCTGATAGGTAACAGAACTGGAAATACTTCTTTTCTCTGATAAAGAGTGGGATAGAGTAGGAGATAGGTTTATAATCATGAACCCAGGTATTAATTTTCTCAGGCCCACTGTTCACTAAGCCCCTACTACGTGGTAGGCCATGAGCCAAGTATTGAGGTTACAGCAATGACAAAGGAGCTTAGAGAAGATTCCATTATCAATGTGGAAAGTACCAAGAAGGATAAATGAGTAAGAAGGAAGCCTACCCCAATGGGCCAGACTTTTCGCCTGCTGACAGTCAGTGTCATTTCTGACTCCTTAAATTCTCTCTGATATTGCAGCTATGAAAAGCATGGTACCCATTTCTTCCAATTTCTTGCCAACAGGATTCTAGTTTACATTCTGTTTTGAGAGACTCACATACAAGATTTTGAAGGAGGAAGAGAAGTGGCAGCCATTTTCACAGTAGCAGGTAGAACCGAGGGTTTGGGCAGACATGCGATTTTGCAGGGCAACATCTGTTGGTAGTATCTAGGCAGCTGTGACCTCCTTCTCCAAGCTTCCCTAATGTTTGCCCTTGCAGCCCTTCCAATAAACCTTTAATGCCCTCTGTCAAAGCTTGTCCTACCTGGAATACCTAGAGTGGCTTCTGTTTCCTCAATGTAATTTTTATTTACATACTTTATAAATGTTTTTTGGCTCTTTCCTCCTGTGATAATAATGACTAGATTTTGCCACCTCTGGGGGCCAGACATCAAGACTATAATCATCAGGTGAGGTTTACCCTACCCTATCTATGCATTTTTAAACAAAGACAAAAAAGTGGAGGAGATCTTTATTCAGGTCCGTACGATACTGATGGCAAAACAATGTTTGAAGAACTACTAAACACATACTTGCTAGGATGAACTACATATCATTTCATCTTTATCTGTGTATGCAATGACCACAAAGAACAAGTCACCAAGAAGGAACCACAAAGAAAGAACCACAGAGCTCCAGTTAATCCTCTGTGAAACTACGGTAAGACTTAAGTGGTGGTATGGTTAACATTTCAATTCTTGTTCAGAGTTCTTGGGTTCTGGGACCCACACTGTGCATCAAGTTCAGATCCTGTCTTGTACATCTCAGAAGCTCTAACATTAAACAATTGTTTCAGCTCAGTTTGCAACCTGTAACCATTGAGGTTTTTGCTTTGTTTTGTAGAAGAGAGCTTAGGTGCACAGAATAGATTAATCATAATTCTTGGTTCACAGCACATGCATCCTTGGTCCATGCACAAGCCTTATGTTTAATTATTTATTTGTCAATTAGTATGTGTTAATAATGCAATCAGTATCCATGAACCCATCATTCTCAGACCTTATGGAAGCTTTCTCTACTTCAATATACTATGTAAAATGCTGGCAGAATTTTACATCTTAGCAAAAATAGCTATGTAATTTTTCAGGTGTCTCTTTAACCTCATTACTAGATCTATATCTTGGACAGAGTCTGTATTTTCTTCCTGTCTGTGAAAATAAGGAATAGACATTTCAAACGCCTTTTGGCATAGCAGTCCAAGCTATAAATGGATCAGTCTTGGGCAAACATACAAGTGCCTTGGCATTCCTGCTTGTCACCATTAAAGCACCCTTTGGCAATAGCAGATTTGGGGCATTTCTACAAGATCAGCATGGCACAGGTTACATTAAAACCTTGGCAACTCTTTTTGATTTAGTAGAGGATATAAACCTCTTGAAACATGTGATTTTTAATAATGGACACTCAAAAATAATAAATGAATAAATAAATAAATAGTATTTAAATATTCTATAAATATTTAAATGCTACTAACCCCCTACTATGTGTTAGGCCCCGGGCCAGGTAGAGATGTTATATCAATAACAAAGGAGCCTGGAGAAGATTCCATCATCATGTGGAAAGTACCAAGAAGGAATTGTGAATAGGAGAGAAGCATGCCCTGATGGGCCAGAGACTTCAATATTTGTTAAACTTTAATATTAGGAAGTTATATGTCAAAGGGCATGACAGAATATAAATTTAAAAGATGTAAAAAATGATCTCACTACTTAATTTCAAAATTTCAGTATTTAAAAAGCACACATTTAAACTAATCATCAAATACAGAAAGATACAGTTAAATATGCCAACTTGCTTACCACTAAATTGAACAAAAAGTATATTATGTAAAAAAACCAAAGCAAACAAAATCTAAAAATTTTGAAGTAAGTGGAAACAAAAGGAAATGAAATAACTGCATCAATTGAAATCCAAATTAAAATTTTTTTTTCTGAAATAATGTTCATATAACAAATAGGTATTCTCTAACATTAATGTAAACCAAAATGCTCTCTTTTTCTAAAGATCTATTTTCACTTTCTATAAGAGTGGACTGTTTTTCACCATGGAGGGCCAGTTAGTATGAGAAGTCTCATATTTTCACTTTAATTTAACATGAGACAGATGGATGGATAATAGGTGGATAGATAGATGATAGATAAATAGATAGATCATAGATAGATATAATAGATAGATCATAGATAGATTCACTGTTGGGTGCTAAACAAACGGAAAGGAGTCTCAGAAGTGTTTTAAAATCCAACTCTGTGAGCTTTCTTTCAAATTCAGGAGATCTGTCCAGTCCACCTGGGTGAAATAATTAATCATCTTTCAACCATGTCTTTGATACAGCAGAAAGTTCTCTCATGGTGGACTTAACCTAATGTAGACCTCAAAGGAAATAACCCATTTGCAATTAGTACCACGAGAAAGCACTTTAATGGTTAAGTGATTTTTGTCCTCAGGCTACACACCTATGCCTTCTCCAGCCACAGCACATATTCAGAAATAATTGTATCTTTTCTACATATAATACAATACATTCGTTATAGATAGTTATATCTGTAAGATACTGTGGAGTCCATCTCATCCAATCTTCTAAACAATGAAAGAACAATTGTAATCTCAACTACTTTTATTTATTTATTTTGGGTAGCTCCCTGGCTGGGAATCGAACCCAGCCTGCGGCATTGAGATTGCCGAAGTCTAGCCACTACACCACCAGGGATCCCCTCAACCACTTTTATTGAACACAGTGCCAAAGACTTTCCACTTATTATCTCTCATCTTCACACCTTCAACATAAGTTCTGTTATTTGATGACTTTTTCAGACAGAGAAAGTGAGGATTGGGGATTATGTGGTTTGCCTACAGCTAGCTATACAGTGACTGAGTGAGGGAACCAGGTATTAAACATTAATCTTTCTCTGAAGCCCACTTTTTTGTGTGTATGTGTTGTGCTACAGCACCAACCACCTTATCCTCCCAGATACTCTTCCAAAGATGGAGAGTGCACAACTTCAGAAGGCAGCCTGACTCTTAGCTGGCCAAGTGAGATGAGAAGAAGAATCTTTCCTGGCACTTTCATGCATCGGTGCTGCCCTTGGAAGCAAGTATAAAAAGTAATGCTGCACCTTTACTCCACATGAGAGGACTTTAAGCATTTGAAGACCCCCTCATGGCATTCAAGGTCTTCTCTTTTCCAGGGTAATGTCACCATGGGCCCAGAAGTTGTGGTCACTGCAAAGGATCTCACATGACAGATGAGCAAATGCAGCCCATGGGGTTGAATCAACTATTCCTCCAACAGCATGACTTCCAGAACCTTAAAAATCATTCCCCAGGTGTTGGGCACTGGTCTAAGAAGCTTAAACAATTCCATCTTCAGGTGTCTCTGTGATTGATAGTAGGGAGGTAATGGGAGAACTTTTCTTTTTAACAGTGAATCTGCTGAAATTATTTTTGTTAGGAAATATAGGCTTCTCTTTGACCCAAGTATTAGGAAGGGACTCCCAAATCAGTAAAATAGAATCTCTGAGTCAATCCTCATCACTTTATTTTCCCACTTTTACGTTTCTCTTCTAAGATTTGCAGCATACTCAATACTCATAATTATTAGTCAGCTACTATATCATGAACACTATTCCAGTCCTGAAGCAGAACACTGAGCTAAACAAAATTCCTGCCCTGATGGAGCTTTCATAGAATAGAAACAAAAGGCAGGAAAGCGTTCCTGGGTAGGATGGCAGAACAAAAATGAATGGTCAGAGGAGGTTTCATTGAAGAGACGTTGGAGCAAAGACCTGCAGGTAAATGGGGAGTGAACTTGTGACTACGTGGAGAAGAGAGCACTCAGGCCTGAGGGATGGAGTGAGAGCAAGCTCCTGAGGCTGGAGATTGAATCAGTAAGGAGGCATATGATCTAAATGAGGTCAGGGAGGGGTGGGACCAGATGGTATAGAGTAAGCAGTTCTCCAAGTGTGGTCCAGGGACCCTGGGGGTTTCTACACACTTTCAGAAGATCCAAGGAATAAAAACTAATTTTATAATAATACTTAAGATGTTATTTGCTATTTCCTTTTTTTTTTTTTTTTGACTATGGTTCCATCACTAATATACAATGGAGTTTTCCAAAGACTATACAATGGTGATATTGCAATAGGGTGAATGTAGAAGCAGATATGAAAATTCAGATGTCTTCTACTAACTCAGACATTAAAAAGTTTTGGTTTGGAAAAATGTACCACAGTGCCACTCTCACTGCTGCTATTTTTGTTTGTTTTTTTTGAAAATGTAGTTATTTTTCAGAAAAATGTTATTTATGGTATAGGTGATAAGTTTGTTATTGTTATTTTTTCATCGAGTTATGTGTATTTTCTTAAAGTTCTCAATTTTAATTTCTAACATGGAATATATTGATAGATGTTATCTATATAAACAGCAGTTCTTTATTGTCCTCAATAAGTTTAAGGGAGTCCTGAGAGCAAATGGTTGAGAATCACCAATGAGGAACAATTACAACCTATTTTGATGGTTTTTGTCTTTTGACATTAGGTAGGTTTGAGCAGAGGGATGATGAGGTCTGACAGCTCAGTAGGGTTATTCTGACTGAGATTGAGAATTGGTGGAAGTGGGTGGTGTGAGAAGAGAACAGGGAGAAGTATGAAGTTCACTTAGGAGGTGCACATAATGATCTAGCAAGAGATGATGGTGTGAGGGCCAGGCAGCAAAGCAGGGGTGGGTGAGAAATAGTCTCAATTTATTTTGAATAATGAGCCAACAGGCTTTGTTGACAGATGGAATGTGAAGGGTGAAAGTAAAGTGAAAGTCAAGGACTGTTCCAAGATTTTATTGTTTGATTGATTTTTAATGAGGAACTGAAAGAATGAAGTCATTAACTGAGATTCCTCACAGGAATACTTTCATGTAATCTGAGACTAAAGTCTCTAATTTCAGCATCCCCACAATTTACCTTTGGAAGAATACACGAGGTTCAGGAAGGTGAGGTGTGGCTCTTTCTTATAGGAAGAATGCGTCTGGGCCTGTGAGGAGGGTATACTGTACAGCAGTGCTAACTTGGTGTGGTCACCACAGAGAAAAATCAGAGAAGGTTCCGATGACACCAGAGGGTTTTCCTGTGCCCTCAGACCTCATCTTTACCTGTGGAGGCTGAGGGAGAGACAGCATCTCACATCTCTGGCATGTGCTGGGGAAGCAGTGGTGCTGTGTGCTGCTCTGGACCCAGAGGTCACCCCAGGCTCCCTTGCTCCCCAGGGGTTTCTCTCCTGCAGACATGATACTGGGCTTCTTCGTCTCTGGCTGGTATGATGCCGAATGACTCTGTTTGTAGTAACATTGCCTCAGTGGAAAAGAAGTACCTGTAGCCTCAGTGGAATTACATCTGCAGGAAGCTGATCACCACCAGGGACGATGAGCACTAATATGCCTGTGATACCACCAGCCCTGCCTTCTGGCCTCTTTCTGGTTCTGGGGGCTCCATTAGCGAGCAGAGATGAGAGAAAGTGCCATGTGCTCTGAGCATAGGTGTGCTCTTGTTGTCTTCCCCTCACTTACTGATGCTAGAACACACTTCTTGCTATAGGATCCACTATATTCTCTCTCTCTCTCTCTGTGCGTATTTTGTGACCTGAGAAGTAACAGTTGCTAGTATCCATAGTACAAATAGAGCAATGTACATAAATTTGATTTTCCTTTCAATCAGAAAACAAGTTCAATGGATGCACTGATTAAGTCAGGGAAATTCCTCCAATTCCCACTCTCACTCCTGCTCCCTATCCTGCCCCCTCCTTCACCCTCTTCCTCCTCCTCCTCTTCTTTCCTCCTACTATTGTCATTATGTTTTTTACTAATGATCCAAATAAAACCCAAGACAGAAAACAAAAAAACAAAACAAAACAAAACAAATTTTGCTCATTCATTATCATTAATTTGCTCACGGAGTTTGGTTTGAACACATATCTGTTAGGCTTCTCAGAGGAGAAGAATATATACATACATACATATATTATATTATATTGTGTATATATATATCCCCTATGTATCTATATCCACATATATGCATACATATTTAGGCTAGTGTTGCACCATTGGACCACTGGGCACCATAGCCTAGCCACTTGACACATAGTTAACCGTAATAGAACAGTTAAATGGCCAAGCCCCAGGGAGGAAGATTATGTTTTATTTTCAACAAAGCAATAGCTGAAGGAAGTGAGCAGCAGCTATGAAAGAAGGGCTCTGAGTTAAGTGGTCTGAGACAGAAATGAAAAGAGAGGCCATCCCATAATACACAACCTGGAAAGATGATCTGCATTCTGAGAGCCAGAGATACAAGAAGTTTGTAAGACTCCTGCCCCATCCCCCACCCCACAGGTGCAAAAACTATTTCACTGACTTGAGCCACAATGGAATGTCAGAGTCTATTTCCCAATTTGCTAGGCAGCCCATCGGGAAAACATCTTGCAAAGTTGCTAAATTGCATCAATTCTGAGGTTCCACAAAAACTATAAAGTTCCAACTACTCCCATCTTACGGCTTTGAGATATTTTATCAGCCAGTTACTAAAAAAGTAAGCTAAGTTTCCACAGGGTTGTTCCTCACAGACTCGCTCACTCTGTTTCTAATCTGTTTCCATTCTCATCCTGATGCTTGAGGTCTCCCTGTATTTACCCTTCTGTCTCCTATTTTTCCTGTTCAACTTGAATTGCTATTTAGTGTTTCATATCCCTATTTTGCTTAAATAGCTATGCTACAAGTTGGGTTCAGATTCACACTCGATCTCCCCTTCTTCTCTTCTTCCTCCTCTGCCTTCTACTTCTGTGAAATCAGGGTGCATTTCACTGCAGTTAATCCCCTGGGGGGAACTTTCCAACTCTAGACCACAGCTCTATGTGCTAATCTCACCCAAACTCTCAGCCTTGGGAGTGTTCAGGTGGTTGAATTTTGGGCTTTTGGTGGTATTATAGCACATGACTAGTAAATTCTTGATATTATAATTATAGTTTTCTGAGTAGTGATATTATATGGGTCTGGAAACCAGATGGAAACTAGAAATTTAAAAGTTTAGTTCCAAAAATCAAGATGTGGGAGGGAGCTTTAGCCAACGACTATAGACTAGAGGCATGATCAGGCAAGACAGCCAAATCCTTAAAAGTGCTAAGATTTTGCAAACACAGCTGGGAAAATGGAAAGCAAGAAGTAAATATCCAGGCAGAGGTAGGTTCTTAAAGGAGTAACTCTGAGTGTGAGCCATAGGTCAGGAATAAAGAAACCCAGCAAGATAGCAGAACAGGAAAGTGGGGGTGACGTTAAGACACCAACTAAAGACATCTGCCTTGGTCTGGATTGCTTTATACAGTTTATCCATGTCAGTTTTTATTTCTTGATACTTGGTAGGCAGAAACAATTCATTAAAAGGGCACAAGATGGAGAAGTTTATTGGACTTTTAATCAAAAGCTCATTTTCAAGGTTTTCAAGTGGCCTCTTTCACAGACACTTCACTTATTGAAAAATGAAGGGCAAGTTTCTTCCACAAAATAGCCCTTTCTGTTAACTTTAGAATTTTAAAACTGTTACTCCAACCACCACATAAAATACCACTGACCATTGCTTATTAGTCGTGATAATGGTATTCCTCTTTTTTGGAACATGCGAACACTTCAAGTTAAAATTTGCATATGATCCTCTTTGATAATCGCCTTGACCAAACCTGACCTTAGCTGGTTTCAGAGCAAGGAAAACAATAGCTCATTTCACTTCAAGACCAAGTGGAGTCCTTGCTTCCAACTAGAGGTGAGTCAGAAGAACAAATCTTAGTCTCTGTTCCAATATGATCCAGTCATGTGGACCAAAGCAATTAACTCAAATTCTCTGAAGTTCAGTTTGCTCAGTCTCAAAGGAATGCTGTCATAATTCAGATGTCAACTTACATTATTCTTCTTAAACTGGATTGTAAGTTTGGTTTGCAACCCCATCCCATAAATTGTGAATAGCCTATTGTCTCTCCTAAAAATATCTGAAGATTCTGGATGGATATCCATTTACTGGTCACCTTGGCTCCCAGCTTTGGTGTTTATTCTTTAAGTGATACTTTGTGATGTTGCTTCCCATTATACAGACAAGGATATTATCCCCTCTCCTCAATTTTTTTCAAGCCCTCTCCACTTACAAAAGGTCTTTGTATTTATAATCAACTGTAATGGGTATTTCAATGCAAACACTAAGATAGAACCTTAAGAATTCTGTTCTCTAAGGCACCTCCATTGGACTTCCACTAAGCCAGACCCCTTTCCTCTTCTCTCTTCTTTGTTCTCTCCCTAATTACTATTCATTCTGTTATAGAACAGTTAGTTTATCTGGTTTTGTTTTTATTTGTATTTCTTTGTTTGTTTGTACACAGTCCCCTTTTCACTTCTATAGGGTCTTGCCTTCTACACTGAGTGGCTTATAAAGGTAGTTTCCTAAGCATAGATCACTGGTTCCACACTTTAGATACTAATTGTTTTTATTCCTACTTTATTTTGAGGAACTCATGGCAATAATAAACATGACTGCATATCAGAACTGGTACAATGCACAGAGACTTCTGAGCACTTATAATGTACTAGGAACTGTGCTACGAACTTCCACATCTGTCAATTTAGTAGTTTTCAAATCTCCTAAACCTGAAGTCCACATCCTAAACTGAGTTCACTCCAGCAATGCATGACGTGGCCTCACTCCGAGGTGACGAGAGATGGATTTGTCCACAAGTTGGGTAAAGATGTTTCTGTAGAAAGAACTCATGCAAAGGAAAGAGAATGAGAAACTGCACCTTCAGAGCCTGTGTTGGAGAGGAAGGCTAAAGATTCTGAGTAGAGAAAGATCTCTGCTTCTGGAATCCAGCCTAGTCCCCGTGGCTCCTACAGAAGACACAAGGCAAAGGGGTTGCAGAAAAAGAACTATATTGTACTTGTGTCTTTTGTAGCTTTGATGGGAGGATCAATGGACACTGTAGAGGTGACTTCTCTGGTGGGCAGCAGTGGCAATGTCTTCAGCGAACATTGAGAGAAGAGTTATTATTGAGGAAAAATATCTCAGCAAGACACACTGCCACAGGCAACTGTGGGAAGGGAGAAGTCCTAACAGTGGACAAAGGGACATCAAAGCTTCCTCTTGAGAATGGCAATATGTGCCAAGCCATTTTGTGAGCAACTTGATTTCTTACAGATCATGTGAGAGTTGAGCCAGAACAATATTTTTATTATATATTTTTTAAACTTTTGTGTGAGAAGAGTTTTTTATTTACAGAAACATTGAGAAGAGAGGACATCTCCATTTTCCCCATTATTAACACTTTACTATATTGTGATACATTTGTTATAATAAATCAATAGTTATACATTATTAACTCAAGTTCATGCTTTATTCATATTTCAATAGTTTTTACCTAATGTCCTTCTTTTATTTCAGGATACCACCCAAGGTGCCACATTGTGTTTAGTTGTAATGTCTCCTTAGGCTCCTCTTGACTGTGGCAGTTTCTTAGACCTTCTTTGTCTTTAATAATCTTGGTGATTTTGAGGAGTAATGGTAAGACCTACTACTGTAGGATGCCCCTCTATTGCAATAAATCTGATGTTCTTATGATTAGACTGGTGTTATGAGTTTTTGGGAGGAAGAGCATAAAGGTAAAGTGCCATTTTCTTCACATTATATCAAGGAATACTATCAACATGATTTATGACTGTTGAAGTTGACTTTGATCACCTGGTTGAAGTAGGGTTTGTCAGGTTTCTCTACAATAAATTTAATTTTCTTCTCACTTCCCATGCTGTGCTCTTTGGAAAGAATCACTATGCACAGCCCACACTTAAGGTGAGGGGATGTTCCACCTCCTTGAAGGTAGAGTAGCTACATAAATTATTTGAAATTCTGCATGAATGATTTGTCTATTCTCTTAATTTATTTGCTTATTCAATTATTTATATTAGCTTAGGCTCATGAATATTTATTTCATGCTTTGGGTTATAATTGAATGCTATTTTATTTATTTTGTTGCTCAAATTTTTCCAGTACCAGCTATCGGGAGTCCTTTCAGTTGGCTTCTGTTTCTTTTGACATATCCCCACCATTGTATGTTTTCTTGTTGGCTTGATTTTTTTGTTTTGTTTTTATTTTTCTAGGAGGAAAGATTCCTTATGTTCTGGCACTACAAGATTCTTCAGAACCATCTTATATATTTCCTACCCCACCCCTGGAATCAGCCATTTCTCCATGGAGTACTGTTCTTTTGGAGAACGGTATTAAAAACCAAGAGTTGGAGGCTAAGTGTGCTCATTTCTACTGCCGTGTGGTTGCTTCTTGACCCTTTTCCTGATGCTTGTGCTGACTAAGCAAGGAAATAAATGTGTGTATACTACCTGGTGTATATATACATATTATTACATATTTCTATATGTAAGCATCTTTATCTATATTAATGTAAACATAAGTTCTAACTAATACCTCCAACTCTAATTCATTACCACATTGATCATTCTAGCCTCCTCCCCTTGCGGATATGTAAACTTCCACTTCAGCAGTGAGAAATCTTACTCCCACCACCCTCCATCCATTTACTTCATCATTCATTTCAAGTACATACAAATGTAGAGCAGTATCAGCATTGTTAACTCATATCTCTGTAGTATACACATTTATCAACTTGAGTACAGTGCTTATGTATGGCTTATTTGGCCTTTAATTTTACAGACTTTGCCCATTCCAAAAGTTATTTGGGCCAGCACATTTTCCCCCAATCCTCCTCACTGAGGTTGTTTTAGACATTTGTAATACATTTGGATTGCTTTGTTACATTCTGAATTCTATCTGCAATCCTCTGTGCTACTAAATTAGTTTTTTAATGTACATACTTGAAGGTTTATGCTTTGTGCTGTAAAGTTCTATGGGTTTTGACAAATGCCTAGTATCTTCCATGTGCCATCACAGCATCATACTGAATGGTTTTAGAACCCTAAAAACATCCCCAAAGCTTCACTGATTTAAACCTCCTCTCTCCCCCGGAACTCCTGCACCTGGCAACCACTGATCTGTTTATCATCTCTGTAGTTTTATCTTTTCCAGAATGTCATGCAGTAGAAATCATACATTATGTACTTTTAACAAACTAGTTTTTTTCACTTAGCAATATCCATTTAATATTCACCCATATCTCCTTGTGTTTTGGTAGCTCATTTTTTTATCACTGAAAAATATTGCATTGTGTGCGTATACTAGTTTGTTTATTCATTCATCTATTGAAGGACATAAACACATATCTTGTATGTATTTTGTTAGAGTTATGCCTAATGTTATACCTCCGTATTTCATTGTTGGGGGGCTATTATAAATAGTAGTTTTTAAAATTCAATCAAGTTGACAATGCACTGTAGAGTTGAATGCCTGAAACCTATGTAATTCTTGCTAACAGATGTCACCCCAATAAGTCTAACAATAAAAATGAATTAAAAAAAGAAAAAATAAATAAATAAAATTCAAATTTCTATTGTTCATGAAGAAAAACAGAAAGCCAATTGACTTTTATGTATTAGGCTTGTAACCTGCAAATTTGTGACACTCAATGTTCCAGTAGGTTTTTGTGAATTCTTTTGTATTTTTTACTATCTAGTCATATTATATGTGTATAAAGGCAATTTTATTTCTTCCATATATATGTATGTATGTGGAAATATATATATGCACACACACACACACACACACACACACACACACACACATATTTCTTTTCTTTTCTTATTGTGCTAGCCAGAAATTACATTCCTAAAAATTATATTTCTTTTTCTTGTCTTATTGCATTAAGTAGGACTTCCAGTATGATGTTGAAAAGGAAGGGAACCACCCCACAAAAAAAGAAAAAGTGTGGTGTGAAAGCACATTTTGCCTTGTTCCCAATAATTGGGGGTACATGTTCATTTTCTTACCTTTAAGTATGATGTTAACTGTAAGTTCTTTGTAGATGCTCCTTATTAAATTGAAGTTCATTCTATTCCTAACTTATTGAGAATTTTGTATCGTAAATAGGTATTAAATTTTGTCGAGAAAATGTAAAAGCTTTTTTGTATCAGTTGATATGATTATGTGATTTTTCTTCTTATTGATGTGGTATATTACATTGATTGATTTTCAAACATTCAATCAGCATGGCATATGTGGAATAAATCTCACTTAATCATGAGGTAAAATTCTCTTTATACATTTTTCAATTTGTGGCAAAATATTTTTCAGTATTTTGTGGCAAATTTTTACATCTATGTTCATTGGAGATAATGGCTGTAGTTTTCTTGTCTTGTGTTATTATTTGGGTAATGCTGGTCTCAAATAATGGGTTAGAAAGTGTTTCCTCTGCTTCTACTTGTTATTTAACAAATGTTGTCTTATTAAAATTATCTATTTATTCTTGTGTGAATTTTAGTAGCCATGTTTCGCTAGCAATTGGTCCATTTTATCTATGTTGTCAAATAAATGGGCATAGAATTATACATGGTATTCCTTTATTATCCTTTTAGTGTCTATAGGACCAGTAGTGATAACCTTTCTTTATTTCTGATGTTGCTAATTTGTGTCTTCTTTTTTCTCTGTTAGCTTGACTAGATGTTTATAAATTTTATTGATTTTTTTGAAAGAATCAGCATTTGAAAAAATTTTAGTTGTTTTAAAATTTATTTTAAAATTCTACTTGATATACAATATTATATTAGTTTCAGGTGTACAATTTTGTGATTAGACATTTATATACCATGCAAAGTAATCACAGTAAGTCTAGTTAGTACCCATCTAGCATGATACATGGATCTAATAATATTATTGACTATATTCTCTATGCTGTACCTTATATCCCCATGCCTAATTTTATATCTAGCAGTTTGTACTTCTTAATACCCTTCACTTTTTTTGCCCCCTCCCCACCCCAGGTCCTTCCATGATGTTTAACATCAGCAATCATCAGGGAATTGCAAATCAAAACCACAATGAGATATCACCTCACACTTGTCAGCATGGCTATTATAAAAAAGACAACAGAGTGTTAAGTGTTAGCAAGGATGTGGGAAAAAAGGAACGCTCATACACTGTTGGTGGGAATGTAAACTGGTGCAGCCACTATAAATAACAGTATAGAGAATATGAGCTTCTGATTTCATTGATTTTCTCTATTTTTTCCTGTTTCAAATTTCATTGATTTCTGCTCTAATTTTAATTATTTATTTTCTTCTGCTTGCTTGGCTTAAATTGCTCTTCTTTCTCTAGTTTACTAAGGTGGATGCTTACATTATTTTCTAATTTATGCATTTAATTCTGTTAATTTTTCTTTAAGCATCACTGTTTTTGTTGCATTCAATAGGTTGTATTTTTATTTTAATTTAGTACAAAATATTTTTCAATTTGCCTTGAGATTTCTTCTATGACTTCTGTATTATTTACAAGTGTGTTGTTAATTATTAAATATTGGAGATTTTCAGCTATCTTTCCCTTATTGAATTTTAGTTTAATTCCATTGTGGACTGAGAGCATACTTAATACAAGTTTTACTTTAAAAAATGTTAAAATGTGTTTTAAGGTGGAGAATATGGTCTGTCTTGGGGAATTTCCATGTTAGCTTCAAAGGAGTGTGTATTTTGCTCTTATTAGATAGAATATTCTGTAAATGTCAATTAGATCAATTGATAGTTTAGGGCAATTATATCTTTACTGACTTTTCTGCTCACTTGATCCGTCGGTTACTGAAAACGATGTGTGGAAGTTTCCAACTATAATATTGAAATTTTCTATTTCTCCTTGAAGTTATTACAGTTTTTGTCTTCTCTGTTATGATGCTTTATTGTTAGTAGCATTCACATTTAGGATTACGTCTTTTAGAGAAATAGGGCATTTATTATTATGCAGTGGCTCACTTTATCCCTGAAAATTTCCCTTGTTCTGAAGCCTGCTTTGTCTGAAGTTAATATAGCTACTCAGCTTTTCTTTGATTAGTGTTAAAATGGTATGACTTTCTTCATGATTTTACTTTTAACCTATCTGAACCTTAAATATATTTCATTTTTTTTGAGCAGAGAAAATTTTATTTATTTATTTATTTTTAAAGATTTGTATTAAAATACAGCAAATGCAATATTGCATTAGTTTCAAGGATATACCATGGTTGTTGAGCATTTATGTATATAAAGAAATGACCACAGTAAGTGCAGCAATCACCTGACACAGTTCCACATACCACCCTAGGATCCGTGCTGCACATTATATGACTTACTTCTTTTGTAGCTGGACATTTAAACCTCTTCTTCCCGTTTATTTTTCCCCCCATTTAAAAATTTTCAATTACTGTTGATATTCCATATGATTTTATATTAATTTTAGTTATGCAGCATGGCAGTTAGACATTTATATAATCTAAGTAGTGATCCCCCGACGAGGCTAGTACCCACCTGGCAGATGCATAGTTATTACCATATCACCCTACACTCTCTATGCTATACTTCACAATCCCATGATATTTCATAACTACCAATTTGTACTTCTTAATCCCTTCACCTTTTCACCCTGCCCCCACCCCCCCATATCTATCACCACGATACACCTAGTACCCGTCTGACACCATGCATAGTTATTACAATAGTAATAGCACATAGTACACTATGTGCTACATCCCCATGACTACTGTGTAACAATTAATTTGTACTTCTTAATCCTAACCCTTTTTTCATCCTGCAAATGCTCTCCCATCTGGCCACCATCAGCATGTTCTCGGTATCCATGAGTTTGTTTCTGTTTTGTTTGTTTATTTGGTTCTTTAGATTCCACAGGTAAGCAAAATCACATTGCATCTGTCTTTCTCTTACACTCCACTCAGCACAATGCCCTTCAAGTCCATCCATGCCACCAAGGGTGGCAAGAATCCATTTCCTTCTATAGCTGAGCAATATTCCATTGCATACGTAAGTATGTACCACCTGCTCTTTGTCTACTCATCCATCACCAGACACCAAGGCTGCTTGCACATCTTTGCCCTCATAAAGTTGCTGCGATGGACATAGGGATGCACATGTCTCCTCAGAGTAGTAGCATTTGAGTTTCTTCGGATAAATAGCTGGAAGTGAGGTTACTGGGCCATTGTTTGTGTCTTGTTATTTAAAGTTTAAAGCAGACTTAAAAATTTAAGTCTGTTTTGTCTGATATGGGTATTACTACCCTAGCTTTTTTTGTTGTTTCTATTTTCATGAAGTATCTTTTCCATCCCTTTACTTTCAGTCTCTGTGTGTCTTTCTATCTGAAGTGAGTGTCTTGTAGGCAGCGCATGTAAGGGTCTTGTTTTCTTGTCTATTCAGCCACATCTTTTGATTGGCGCACTTATCCCATTTACACTTAAAGTAATTGTTGATAGATACACAGTCATTGCCATTTTATTATTCATATTTTTTATCATCTCCTCCTCCTCTTTTTTTTTTTTTTTCAAGAAGTTCCTTTAAGATTCCTTGTAATACTGGTTTGGTGGTAATGAAGTTTTTATTTATTTATTTATTTATTTTGGTCTGGGAAGTTTTTTAGCTTGGTAAGGTAGGGTAATCGTGGTTATAGGTCCTCGCTTTTCATTACTTTGAATACTGCCAATCCCTTCTTGCCTGTAAAGTATCTGTTGACAGTCTTATGGGAGCTCCCTTGTAGGTAACTAACTGCTTTTCTCTTGCTGCTTTTAAGATTCTCTCTCTGTCTTTAACCTTTCACATTTTAATTATGATGTGTCTTGGTGTGGGCCTATTCAGGTTCATCTTGTTTAGTACTCTCCACACTTCCTGGGTGGATACATCCATTTCCATCATCAGGTTAGGGAAATTTTTCATAATTATTTCTTCAAATAGGCTTCCAATTTTTTGCTCTCTCTCTTCTTCTGGTACTCCAATAAGCAAATGTTGGTATGCTTGATGTTTCAGAGGATCCTTAAAATATCCTCATTTTTTAGATTTTTTTTCACTTTGTTGTTCTGTTTGGATGTTTTCTGCTAACTTATATAAATTGATGATTTGATCCTCTGCCCCATCTAATTTACTGTTGGCTCCCTTTAATATATTCTTTATTTCAGTTATGATATTCCTTATTTCTGACTGGTTCTTTTTCATGTTTTGCATTTCCATTTTAATATTTCTTATCTCTTTATTGAAGTTCTCCCTGAGATCACTGAGCATCTTATAGGCAGTGTTTTGAACTCTGTATCTGATAGATTGCTTGTCTCCATTTTGTTCAGGTGTTTTTCTGGATCTTTGCTTTATTCTTTTATTTGAGACAAGTTTCTTTGTCCTTCAGCTTCATCTGCTTCCCCATGTTTGTTTCTATGCATTAGGTAGAGTTGCTATGTCTCTTGGTGTTAGTAGAGTGGCCTTACTAGGCGAGACCCAATGGCATAGTCTCCATGGTCATCTGAGTTAGGTGCTCCAAGTGTGTCATTTGTGTGGGTTGTCTGTGCTCTCCTGTTGTAGTTGAGCCTTGATGAGTTTGCACATCAATGGGAGAGATTGACACTTGAGCTGATGGGTTGTAAAGGCTGGATATGAATGAGTACAGTGAAGGAACTATTGTGCAGGGGCTGATCCTACAAAGCAGGGTTCACTTTAGCAGGGCTCTAGTGCCTGTCCAGTCTGCCCTTTGGATGTGTCACCCTTGGAGGTGTCTGGATGATGCTCTGGTTTGGTCTGAAGCTGGCCAATAGGTGTGCCAATCCCAGGTCTTCTGGGAGGGTCTCTACCATAGGCCTATGCCTGCCTGGGGCCATCTGGCATGAGCTACAAAGCAATCTGTAGATGGCCACCAACAATGCTGGTCTTGGTGTTTCCTCAAGAGACCCAGCCATTAACCAAAGCTGACCATCACTAGTGTTGTGCTTAGGACTGCTCAACTAGAGGTATAGGACTCACCAAAGTCAGATGCTTCTTTTTTGGGATTTATGAACCTTTTAGAGATTTCAGGAAAGTCTGCAGTATGAACCAAGATAGACTGTTTATATGGAAAAGCCACTAGAACTGGCTAGGGTGGAACTGCAAGTTTAGTGATGAGGATGGGGTCTCAAGGCATCACCAGGGTAGGGCAAACAATTAGTATTAACTGGGTTGATGGAGAATCATATGTTGGTGCCTACATCTGTGGACTGGGAGTGGGGAGGGCTCTGTGAGGAAACAATGGCTTCAGCCAACTCTATCTAGGAGAAAGCTGACTCTCCAACCCTTGCCTTAGACCGAGACAATTTAGTTCCTCCCCGTATGTTCCTGGCATATTTCTAGCTACTGTCTCAATGCTGAAACTCAGTGTAAGTCTGTCAGCCATTAAGTCCATGCATGGACCCTTTAAGAGGAGCCCCTCTGACTCCAGCCACCTTCCTTCTCAGTCAGCCACGATCTCCGCTGGTTTTCACAGCCTTAAGTTATGGGGACTTCTCTGCCCTGCACTGGAACCCTAGGCTGGGGCTGGGACTCCTTGCTTCTCTTGCAGGGAGGGGACTTCTACAGCCAAGATATCTTTCTTGATTTCTGATGGTCACACAGGGATATGGGAACAGCTTGTTTCACGTCTCTGCCCCTCCTACCAGTCTCAAGGTGGCTTCTTCTGTCTGTCCTTAGTTGTAGGACTTCTGTTCAGCTAGACTTCAGATATTCTCAATTATGGTTGTGCTGTAGTTTAATTGTAATTATGATGTGGTCATGAGAGGAGGCAAGCACAGAGTTTACCTACTATACTACATTGACCAAGAGTTAAATGCATTTATTATAGACAAAATATAGTAGAATCAATCTCTCTCTCTCTCTCTTCCATTTTGACCATTGGTTTATTTTAGGCTTGGTGTAATTCGGTATAGATATATTAACCCATAATGTTATGTAATATGTTATTATTTCCATTTTGTAGATGAAGAAATTAGGCTTAGAACATTTAATTAGGTCAGAAAAAGGATACAAACCTAGGTGTTTCATCTCTAACTAAGTAGGTACATAGTGTAGTGGTTAATAGTACTTGTCCTTGCCACCTTTTATTTTTCAAATCCTGGGCAAGTTACTTAACCTGTTTTAAGGCCTACCTCAAATTAATTTAAATTAAATGCATTGAAAGTTGTAAAACATCTAGAACAGTATGTTGCCCTAGGTATTAAAATAAGAAAAAAAAATGAAGTTCTAAGATTTTTCTTTTTGGTCATTTGCCTTTGAATCTGTCTCCATCTGCGACTAAAGAATATTAATAGAATCAATTTCCTAAGTTCATTGAATGGATTAAATAACATATTGCCTGTGAAACACACACCAAAGTGATAATCATCACATGATTGCTCTGCAAATATTGTCTATAGTTATAAAAATATGAATTAATGTGGGTGTTTTCCTATATTTCACTCTTACAAATGTTCCTGAAATGACCATACTTAAACACATATTGTGTGACAATGGTTTGCTTGCAGACTGAAATTAAGAAAATGGGTCTGCTGGATCAAGGGTACGGAAATTTAAAATTTTGATAGGTTTCCCCAATTTCAAACAAGAATCATACCACTTTAAACCCTTTTCAGAGAATGTTTGAGAATACCTGTTTTCTTCAAAGCTCTACCAACATAGGGTGATTTCAACCCTTTTCATTTTTGTCAATATAAAAGTTGTATTCTATTTTAATTTGCATTTCTTTATTTATTAGTGAGATTAAGTATATCTGTGTGTCCTTTCTCTTATTCATGTTGCTTACCCATCTTTTTCTGGCTTGTCTATTACATGATGGGTATGGTCTATGAACACCAGAAGTGTAGTGGTTATTAAAACAGACAAGGTTTCTGCACTTGCCAACTAAGATTAGTTAATGACTTTTCTTCTTATTAATTTATAAAGGCTTGCTGCATGTTTAGAAAATTCACCCTTTGTCTATAATATGCCATAAATTTGGGGGAAATGGCAGGGGCCGATACATCTTTTCAGTGTGCAATAAAATGTTAATTCTCACAAAGAGCATAGGGGATTTTGCTAGACAGGAGGCAGCAATTGTAATTGAGTATTAATGATTTTCTTGATTTATCAGTAAGAATCAGATGTTAAGTTTCCTAACACATTCTTGGTTCTTACCAAGAGCATGATGGGAACAGGAGAGGCAAGGTGATCCTAGAATCCTGAATAAATGTCCTACTTTACAGATTTTTTAAAAACTAATTAAACAACACAATGTTATGGCCTGACACTGGAATTGCAGACCCAAACTAAAAGTCAATATTGAGGCAAATTACCAAATTTAGCTTAATGATAGAGTTATTGGGTAGTAGACTGGAAATCAACATTTTTGATTTGTGCAGCGAATGTGCAAGGCATCAAGACCTGATGATGTGGTCACCGCCATTCAGTCAGAGGACACTTGGGGTTATCAGCAAGTCCAATGCACTGGAAGGTTCCTGACAATTACCTGGGAAGTCACAATGGACCTGAGGCTCCTGGGGACAGTGTATATACTTTTTGTGTCTTCTCTGTGAGATGTTTTTTTCAAGAGGCAACCATCTCCACTGTAAGAAATCAGGTAAGGATTCAGAAGATCAGAGCCCAGAATACGTATCTTAGAGGGAAAGGGTGCTAGGGAAGGCTCCCCCTGGTACACACACACACACACCACACCACACCTTTCATTCCCCCACTGACACGCTCTGCTCAGCATCTCTCTATAATTCTGAAACAGCTTTATTTATACTGTAAATACCCTGAGTGGGTGAACCATTAGCTGTTTGTTTATTATCAGGCAGCACCTTAAAGACAATCATCATTTTAAGCAGACTATTGCTGCCTCAAGGGGTTAAATTGTGACTTTTGTCACTATTCCATGTGATGGGATATTTGGAAATATTTAATACAATTCTGAACCAAGTAGCATTTCTTTTTCTCACACAGTATACTAAGTAAGTACTCTTACAGTGTACTAAGTAAGTACTCAGCACAGAATTACACTAAGAAATCTGTTCATTACAAAACACCACAGAACATATGACACCAGAATGATGACCTCCAAATGTTCTCTATGTTTCTCAGGTTTACAATATATTTTTCTGACTCTAAACTTAATGACAACTATCATTTATTTAGTTTATTTTATGTTCATAAATAATTTATGTATTTTGCTTATACTATGTATGTGTATGTTATATATTATACATACTATATACATATATACTATGTTTTGTATTATATATGGGTTATATATGTAATAATTAATCTTTTCAAACAACCATTTGTACTCATTATCATATAATATCAGATTATCACACTGTATATTATGTATATGTATTATATATAATCATAATTATTTATAAAAACTCAAGATTGACATCATTATACTTGTTTTATAAAAGAAAAAATTGAGTTTCTGTAAGGATTGGTTGCTTCCTCAATCTCATACAGCTAGTATGTAACCCATTTATGACTAAAATGCAGTTTTCTTAGTCACAATATTAATATGAATAACAATTACATCTAATGCTAAATAATTCTGCTATGTACCAGGCAGTGTTTAAAATGTGGATTATATACGTTAATGCATTTAAGTCCATGCGATATGTATATCAGCGTCTCATTTTATAGATGAGAAAACTGATAACACAGAGTGGTTAAACAAATTGCCCAAAGCCACGTAGTTAGTAAGTGTAGAAATGGTATTCAAACCCAGGAATTCAGACTCCAAACTCCGTGTTCTTTCCACTGTATCCCACTATTTCTCTAGTATGTGCTTATTGTAATTACAGCCTTCTTGGGAATTATAAAACACTTGGGAATTATAGAAAAGAAGAATAAAGCATCTATAATTCCATCATCTAGAACCATCCACAAATGCCATTTTGTTGTGTTCCTCTGCAGTCTTTATTAATGACATTTTTATATTGGTGGAATCTGTTTTTATTGATTGCAAAACATTCAATTTTATGAACACTTTAGAATTTACTCCTCAATCTCTCTCTTGATGCTCATTTGGATTTCTCTCTGTTTGTATTTGAGTTTATTATTTAGAAATATTTCTTGAGGTAGAATTAAGATGAGAGAAAATCCCGTTCAACCTCTCAAACATTGCCAAACTGCTTTCTTAGAAGATTATTCATATTTGCTCACCTATTAGCAGTATATGTGATTGCTCGTTTCAGCATACTCATATCAAAAAAAATTCTAGCTACTTTGAAAGGCATAACATGGTATGTTGTTAATGTTTAATAAGTTTGCATGCTTATAATCGGTTTAGTGGATTTTTTTTTCAATTGTCTTGAATGACCATTAAGCCCCTGAGGATTGAGGTGGCGGAGAAATATGGAATCACCTTGGCTTGTTCTTATTAACATTGTATCTTTTTAGTTCCCTTGCTGACCCCAAGTGACCCTGGTTGAATTATACTTCATTTTGGATTCACATATTTTAGTTATTTTTTCACCACTTCCTGAAATTGGTCTTGTCATACTGTGCCCATTTAATTCTGGAAAAAGGAAAGGACAAGCCCTCTCAGAGTCAGAGGAGCCGATTATCATCTCTTGTCACCACCATTGCAGGCCAGTTTTTCTGCTTTTTTGGTAAGACACATTAAAGAGAAAAAGAAGCATTTCTATGGCTATGAAAATGGTAGCCAAGTGCCAAGCTCTGCTGGGATTTCCTTAGTGAAGGACCCAGTGGGAATCACAGCATTCTCCAAAGAAGGGGCAGCATGGAACAATTTAAACCATAGCTTTGGAATCAAACAGACCTCAATCTGAGACCTAACTCAACTTCTTAAAGCTGAGGTAATGTGGAGAGATAATGTTCAGAAGAATTGGACACTGGGCTGACCCATAACATGTGATCAATATGTAATAGCCATTAGTAGTAGTAGTAGTGATAGTGTAGATTATTATCATCCTGGGGTCCTATGGGAAACAATTGCCAAGAGAAGACTGTTGAGAGGAAGGTGGTCTGGGGCACTTCCTTAGGAGACTTAGTGTACCAACACTAAAGCTTGAATTCTTAGCTCCTACCTGTCTACAGGTTATGCAACTAACAGAAACCATAAACATTCTTCTGGCTAACTGGGCCACTCATCAAAGGGGCTGTAGCTGGTCTGTTCGGTCAGAAGGCACAGTGGGAAGATGTTACACTGGAGTTATTCCCATGGACAAAGATATTGCTGAAAGATTGGAAACATGAAACTATTTCCTTGTAAGATTTTCATGAGAACTTCGTTTTCTAAACTTGTCTCTCAACCTCTTGAAGGTTTATAAAGATGATTTCAGTGATTTGATGTGAAGAAAAATATGTATGTGGTTTCAGAAATGTCAAAGATATTGCTTGAAAATGAAAACTTCAGGCCGTTAACTTCAAGGTCTACATGGGGCCGCAGAACCTGTTTAGTTGATTCTTGCCATTCTGTGATCTCCAGCCCTCATGTACTCCACTTTCAAAACACAAACAAAATTAGCTGAACACTTCTTTATACAATATATTAATTTATTCAACAACCACCTTGACTATTATCCCTGATTAGTTTAGTCATAGAGCTAATGTACACAGTGATATAGCTTAGCTTGAACCAACTCTATCTTTCAAATCTGCTGCCTCTATCTCATACTCACTACCCTTGAGTGTTGTACAGATTAACTTGCTAATTTTTCTTACTCCTCTCCAAATTATCTTCCTACAAAATCTATTTTTTTCCTGAGCAAATGGTAATGCAGCATTTTCCCACTTACACCATTTCAAAGATTCACAAATATTTATGAACATGATGTGCAATAGACAATGGTGATGGAAATATTCTGTATCTGACTGTCCAATATGGTGGCTGTTAGCCACATGTAACTGGCTCTTGAGGACATTAAGAGTGGCTAGTGAGAGTGAGATACTGAATTAATTTTTAAAATTTTAAATAATTGAAATTGAAATTGAGATAGTTATTAGTAGTTAGGGTCATTCATACTGGATGCTATGGATGGATGAACAAAGTCCAAGTTGCTTAGCATGGCATGCAAGGGCTTCCATCATTTGTTCCTGACTACCTCTCCAGTCCCAGCACAACTGTTCCTTGCTTTGCATTTTTAGTAGTTACCAGATACCTAGTAGCTCTCCAAATATGCTTTACCAGACAATGCTATGTCTGTGCTCAAGCTATTCCCTTGGCCTTAAATATCTGCTTCTCCCAATCTTGTACAACTACTATATCCTTTAAGAGATTTTAAGACAAACCTGAAACATTGCTCCAAGGCTTCTTTCTTGTCTAACCATGGAAATCAATTACTTCTTTAGTTAGGTTATTTTTACTTCTGTATGTGGTTTTAATATTGCACTAGTAGCATTAAATTATAATTACTTACTGAACTATCAGTTTCTTGAAGACAGATTCATGACTTAATTTGTTGATTTGTTTTTCCAGTCCCTGACATCTTACTTGGGTAGAATGTCATTTAATAAATGTGTGTTTAATTAGATGTCATTGAATTAATGAATTGACATTATGCAGATAAAATTTTTTATTATTTAACTGATTTTTTTTCTAGTTCATTGAGTATCCTTTGGATTCAATTTTAAGTAAAACACAGATCTCATTTCCTTAGCAATAGAAAAAAAGTTGGGGATTGAGTGAGATTACTGAATAAAAAGTTAGCTACAAATATCTAATATCAAGTTTTACTTGTTCATTTAGCCCAGACAGTCTGAGAATCAAAAGCCATTAGAAGTACAGAGCCTCTTTTCAAAAAAGACCTTACTTAGTTATCATTATTTCTCCTATGATCACCAGCTGCATTTAAAATATATGTGGTGCCTTGTTTTTCAGAAAACATATATAAATTTGATCTCTCCTTCATACAGTTTAAAATATTATAGTAATTTCTCTATGTGAAGAAAAACAACTTTTTAGCAATTCCATTCCTTTAATAGATGTTCGTTCATACAATTAATAGATTCTGTGTGGGTATCTATGCATTCTGACCTTAAAACACTATGAATTACATTCTCATTTTTTTCTAGCTGCTTTTAAATCTAGCACATGGTATCTGTCAGCTTAGTTTTGTTGCACACACCTAGGCTTTATTTACAGGGACTGAAAGAATATTGGGTGCTGTAAACCAAACGGTCTAGGGGTGTTGGAAATGCAGAAACTCAAAAGTCAGAAATAAGAGCAAAGCCTCATATCTGCACATTAAGATGCAGTTTATGAAACAGATTTAACTCTATTATGTCATTTGATTGTTACCAAAATTTTTGAAGTAAGCAGGGCAAAAACTGTTGTTCTGCATTCATCAGAAAGGAAGAAATGAATACTCATATTAATGAACTTACACACCCAAGTTATTATAGCTAGCATGGCAGGGCCAGAACCCTTATTCAGCCTGACCACAAGTCCAGAGCTTTCCCCCCACTCCTTCTGCTGCCCAGATTATGGGTTGGCTTTATGCCCCTGGAACCGGAAGCTTTCAGTCGACAGTAGAAGTCTTCCCAAAATTGCAGTCTCAGAGTGAAAGTGTGTTCTCACTATGTCATCCTGTTATTTTCTTTCTGGAATGTTGCTTCTAGTAAATGAGGGGGAAAATTGCCAGTGACAGCTTGATAACTACCCCCAGCCATGGTCGACAGAGGTTAGCTTCAGCCACAAGTTGGGAAGTGGTCTCCATGGAAACCCAGAAGCGAAGCTATTTCTCAAATACCTCTCAGTAGCAAGAGCTCAATTATAAACTTTGTCAAGAGTTTGGATGTGCTAAAGGCTGAATGAGTCTAGAGTCACATTTCTGGATAGAGGGAAAGGGCTCCAAATAATAAAAAAAATATTTTTGAAACTATCTTTTGGTCATTCATGCATGCCATATTGTACATCCTTTCAAACTCATTCAGTACAATGATCCATTTTATTCATTGTCTTCAGAATTCAAGATTTTGGTAATACCTTATAGGTGACAGTATGTTATGAGGATTTTAGAAAAATTCTCTAATGAAACATTGTTGTGAGGAAATCCAATTCAAATGGCACTTACTTCATAATAAATATGGCATTGTGTCAAATATAATGCATTATGGGGTTTCCTGGTATTTCACATTAATGGATCCATCAATGGGTGTACCAAGCTCCCAATGAAGTAATGTACTTTTTTGCTAGGTGCCCTTTAAGGTGCTCTCTATTTTCTGCCAAGTAGCTGGAATGAAAAGGGAAACAACTGGTCATTCATTTATTCAGTCTGTCCCCAAATGCCAATACCTTGCTCTACAGACATGGACTTCTCACTGCAGCTCTCCGTACTTCAGACTCCTTGTGAGGGGCTGCTCTTGACTGTCCTCCAACCCTACAACTCCACAAATTAGTTTTTTGCTCCAAACAGAATAAGTAACAGATAATTGGCAAAGCATTCCCACTTAAATTCAGATACGTTGGCAGGATGTAAATCCAGAATAAGATAGAGATAAGTAAGGGTAAAAGTAACTATCATAAACTATTAGTCATTCATGGGAGACTATCTACAACTTGTGTTTCATATCAAGCAGGTAACTTCTCTCTTTCAACTTCAAGACTGCTTACCTAAACCCTAAGTTGTGAATCTGAACAGTCAATATACTTTTAGATAATCAGTTGTTGGAGTGTGCATTAGTTATATGTGCTGTGTAACAAACTATCTCAAAGTTCCATGACCTAAAAACAACAATGGTTTAATATTTTTCACAATTTTCTGGGTTAGCTGGACGTTTTCATTGCTGAAGACACTTATACAGTGGCATTCAGTTGGACCTTCAGTTGACTGGGACTAGGATATCTATGATGACTTCACTCACGTGTGTGAAAGTCCATATAGGATAGCTGGAAGCGCTGGTGGTTGGCAGGTCCTCTCTCTCCATCAAGGGAGCCAGGATCTTGCATGGTGATTTAAGGGAGTGAAAGCAGAAACTACAAAAACTCCTAAGGGCTTGACTGAGAACTGGCATAACATTACTTCTACACCATCCTTTCGGCCAAAGCAAATTGAAGTGCAGCCAAGATTCAAGGGAAGGAAAGAGAGAGTTCACCTCTCAACACGAAAGAACATACATATGTATGTATGTGTGCATGTGTGTGTGTGTGCGTGTGCACGTGCATACACACACACACACACACACACACAGACAGAGACAGAGAGAGACATGGGACATGGACAGAGTTATTGATGGTCATTTTGGGAGATAAGTTACCACAGTCTGCCCTACATCCACAACAATTTTTGTAGATTTTATCTACTCACCCCAAAGACCTTCAGTCTCATCCAAATGGTCTCAGGCTCAGGGTCAAAAGTCAGGATTTAAACCAGGTGGCTACATGTGCGTGAAGGTACTCAGGAATGTTTTTTCTTGAAGTGGACACTTGTAAATCAAAAAAATAACAACAAACTACATTATCAGCCTCCTACCTCACACAAATGCACCCAATAAGGTGAGATAATAGAATAACTGTGATAGACACACCTGTTCCAAAAGTGTCATCATGTGACAAAAAGCACATGCACATACTTCAGCTATGGGAAATGTTCCTTGCTGAGGGCCCAGTTTTGCACTCGGAGGGGAGTTCTCTAATTCACAGTTCTCCTGATCTAGGCCTGGCCCTCAAGAGTCATTTTTCGCTTTGTACAAGAGAGGGCTCATGCTTACAGCTGAGTAGCTATCTTATCCTTTTTCATGCCAATATGTAATGTTGGGCACTCAGAGGACCTTTGTCATTTTGCGTTTTTTATTTTAGCCAAAGCTGGGGGTACAATGATTTTAAAACCGTGAGTTTTCTCTGAATCTTACTGTGGCTCCAAAGCCACATTCAGGATTCTAAGGCATGCTTCTCTCTACTTTGGGTTCAGTGGTTGATGTGTGACAGCAAGATTCTTAGACACCCTATTGTTTACTTGTGAAGGTCTACTAGCTCTTTCTCAAAAATTTCAGAGGTCTGATAAAGAGTTCTTGCATCCCCGATTCAAGGGGAGAAAACATCATGTTCATCCTCTTTTGGGGAGAAGTGATGCACGTGGATGGGAGGCACTACGGGTAGCTATCATCAGGAACATTGTATCACATAATTGAAAGGGACCACAGAAGAAGGGTGACCAGATGTCCCTTTTTAAACAAAACAGAAAACAACAGTACTGTCTGTTTCAAATGGCATGTGTGGTCAGCCTAGTCCCACTGGGCTAAATTCAAGGTGTCAGTAGGCTGACCATACTATTTGAAAGAAGACAATACCATTCTTTTCTGCCCCATTTAAAATGGGATGAATGGTCAGCCTACTTAGAGAACACGTGATTCTACTCATTTTTGTTCCAAATCAACTGACTTCTAGACGCTAAAAAACTAACGCTCAAAAGAAGAAAGAATTTGACCATAATCACAAAGCAAGTCATCAACAAAGCAAGAAAGAGAAATTGCATCACTTACATTGAGGTTCAGAGTACATTCTACTACATTTCCCTCTAAGTTTAGTTGAAAAAATACTTATTTAAAAGACATTATTGGGTATATTTAAGATAAATTATCTTTGAAGTAACTTCTTTATTATTATTCATATTAGTGTTATCTTCCATTAACACGCACAACAATTACTGTACTGGAAATATATAAAATCAGAGAACAACAATCAGCACAAAGTGGGAAACCAAGCTCTGATTCCTATATCTCTGGAACGTTTAGAAGAAATAATTGCCATTTGTTTGGAGGTTTTAAGTGTCTTCTACTTTCCATTGGCTTCATCCATTCACGTAACAAATGCTTTTTAAACACCTTTCGCATTTCAGACTAATTCTTTACATTGAAGAAATGGCCTTTGGGGGGCTCATTAGGTAGGAGTATGGGAAGTCTATAGATGGAAATATAAACAGGTAGTGGGAACAGAAAAAAGCAGCTCTATTTGGGGCAATTGAACAATGGTTTGTCAAAAGAAGACGGAGCAGAAACTCACCAGGGATTGATAACTGCAGGATACTTAGAAGATTAAAGCATGTCCAAAATTGGGTGCAGCTAGGCTGTAGCACAAATAATAGGCAGTGGTGTAAAGGAGGCTCTGGGGAGGCATGTAGCACTTTGAGTTGAACTAGGAAACTGTAGTCAGTAGCTCCTTAAGCAGGATGGGGAGGAAAGAAGAGCAGCACTGTTCTGTGCCAACCTCAAACCAGAGACCATTCACTCTGGATTAGAATCGAGTTTCCAATTTATTGATCAAGATAATGTTTACTTAACCAAGTTTCCTTTTGCCTTTCTGTTGTTGTTGCCTATGGTAACAAAACTTGGTGATGAGAGCATGACCACAGTTATTTGGAGGAACTAGCACAGAGCAGAGATGCATGGTTGTAAGATCTGGTAATGTTAGCAAAAACATGTGGGTGCTTAGAAAGTGAGCAACATGAATGCATCTACATTTTCTGTTTGGGTCATGCCTTGTACTCTAAAAAGCATTTTAAATTTGCTTTCGAATCTTGTTCCCACGCTGCAGACTATTGCATAGAGACATTTCAAACAGCAGTTGCAGAACATGCTTTGGACACAGTGAGCATATATTATTTGAAAACATCATTGATTTTTAGAACATGCAGCATTTTACCAAAATGAACCTTAAGAGATTGTTTAGTCTGAAATCTGCTGTAAGTTAAAAAAAACAAAACAAAAAACAAAGCCTAATTTTTCTGTGCCCAGATAAACCTGGGAATGGTGGCTGGTCAGATTTGTTTCTAACCTCCAAAGGCTGGCTACCTTTTCAACCTCAACCATGGCTCACACACAAGGCTGAAGGCCATTGCAGTCATAGTCCCAAAGAGGCAATCAAGCTGCTAAGCAAAGAAAAACAGAGGTAGCAAGAGGGCATGATGCCATGAAATAAATTAGAATGAACATTCCATTTTTATCTCCATGGCAGTCAGCCCATTCAATTCTTTGCATGCTATTTTCATGTGGTAACAGCAGTTTGAGAGCTAAATAGGAGAGGAGGAATGGTTTAATGGAATGAGGGGGGAAGGGAGAGGGAAAAAGACCCACTAACTGACTATTAATTCAAACCCAGTAAAATCCAGTTGTGTATTACTGTAACCAAATAGAACTAGACATAAGTTTGGGGCTTGCCACTGAAATGAATAAGGCAATGCCCTCATCCGTCCCAGCCCTCTCCACCACTCTCTTTAACCTTGCTTGCAAGCCTTGATTAAAGACAGTGACATTTTCCTGCTTATTCCCAAGTGGTCTGTCCAGCAAGGTTTCTGAAACCCTAAACTGGGGCTTGGAACTCTCGTTGGTGAAGAGGCGAGAGGCTCCACGAAGCTCAGTGGTCCTCCTGTGCACACATCCCTCTTATGTCACAAGCTGGTGCAGCGCTGAGGAAAGCATGATGCTGTATGATGGGCTGAATGCCAAGCTCTGAGATCACGTTAGAAAATGGCTAGTTTCAATGGTAGGTTTTATCCATTAAAACCTATTACTAGTTCCCTCCTAGAGCCCAGCTGGTTCCATTATAGAAAATTGGAATGAAATGATGTCAGGTTTGTGCCATAAAAATGAATAGGAATCTTGCTTTTCATTTATTTTAAATTGCAGATTGTTGCACTGATATGTATTTATTTTTGTCATTTCTCTCTGGCCCTGGTTGAGGGCCTGAACCTTGAATAATGAATAAACAGAAAGACACATGTTGGCACTTGAGACTTGCCTGTGTCACCCTGGTTTTTCCTTCTATTTGTGACAAATTCAAAAAATGTAGCACTCTTAAATGGGTTTATAATCTGTACTCTTTTAAGCTGTCACTCATCTGTCTCAGAAAATAGGCTATTGAAACCAAGGAGGAAATATTTCATAGAGACCTTGACATTGCAAACTTGTTTATAGGCTTAGAGGCAGCCCTTTGTAGCTTTAAAATTAAAATAAGAACTTGGAGTAATTGTTGCTTATCGAGATAAAGGAGATTCATTTGGAAATGCCAAGTATACTTTAGCAGCCTTAAGAATGATGACTTCTTTTGTCTGGGCATAATCAAGTTCTTTAGATGTTTCTTTCAAACCCTGGATTTTTATATTAATAGGATGAATCTCAAGAGTGGGAAAAAAGGCCAAAGCAACAGTGAATATAATAGTAATGATTGTGGGTTCATTTAAAAGCATTTCATTGTTAAAAAAGAAAGTTTGTATATCTTGTTGCTCTAGGACTTAAGTGGCTACTGAGGTATAAAAACCAAAATTATAATAAGTCCTAGGATTACTAGAAATATGGGAAGCAGTTGAATTACTTTAGAGATAAAAGTATTTATACTCCAGGCATCCTTGATTTTCAGGAAAATGTACAAATCACAATGGTCATTAGGAGCCTGGTTTGAGAAAAGGATTTGTATATATTTGATTATGTTAGAGATTCTAAGGTGGAGGGATTATCTTGGATTATCCTATGGGCCCTAAGTGCCATCACAAGCATCCTTATAAGGGAGAGACAGTGGAGAGGACCATGTGAAGATGGAACAGAGATATTTAAGGGTAATGGTCTTAAAGACTGGAGTAATGTGACTACAAGCCAAGGAATGGTGGCAGCCACCAGAAGGTGGAAGACCCAAGGAATGGATGCCTCCTGAGGGCCTTTGAAGGGATAGTGGCCCTGCTGACACTATGAGTTTGGCCTAGAAATGCTGATTTTGGATTTTTGGTCTCCAGAACTGTGAGAGAACCTTCTGTTATTTTAAGTTATTATTATAATTTGTTACAATAGCCAGAAAAAACTAATACAGTCGGAAAAAGAAAAGTTGATGACAAACATACAGAAAAATGTGGTGACAGTAGAGGAAAGATATCAATGCTCTATCCCTTTTAAAATTAATACTTTATCTCCTTATGAAATGAAAAAGAATTCTGAGTGTGGGATCTGTGGGGTTTTTAGAATATACAGGTGTGTTACTGAAATTTCTGTTCATCAGTTTGGTTCATTTATTTCTGAGGTCCACCAAGTTGCTATCACTAGCAGAGCAGTAATTCTCTTCCCAATCTTCAAGCAATTTTTCTGGCTGCTAATAGTCATAGTTATGGAGTAAACCAGTCCATAAGTACAAGAAAGTCTGGCATCATAGTTTATAAGCCAAAATAAAAAGATGCACATTGTAGTAAACTATCTCAAGTGTGGCATCAAGGAGCAAGTCCAAGGACATATGGCGTAGGAAGGAGAATAGGTTCTTCCAGTTCCCTGTGTATTTACTGAAATAATGCTAAAATTTGTATTTTGCTAGTGAAACAAGAGAATTCTGTGTCAGTAGAGCTCACTAGATCTGTTTATGGTATATGACTGCCACCTGCTTTATTGTAATAGGCAAACCCAGACAAAACAAATTGAATATTCATAAAGTTTTTCAATTGGGTTTTTTGAGTCAACAATAAATGGGAACTGGCAGAGGATACACAAACAAACTAGGATTACAAAAATCTGTACACACACAAAAGAAAACCATAGATGTCACATATTCTCCTCCAAATAAAAATTTATCCTCAAAACTAATGTGGAAGAGAAAAATATAGAACTTATAAAAGATTCAAATATGGAAATCAAGAGGGCAAAAAAAAAGTTCAAATAAATAAGACAAATCCCTTGTGAAGTTTTAAAATTTACAGAATAAAAAGATACTCCTGTGAGTTTCAAAAAGAGCAACACTTACTTTCAGAAGAGTTAAATTCAAATTAGTTTTAGATTTTCTTTCTGTCATAATCAATACCTAAATGTCTAGTTTTTGAGCATATGGCAACACCCAGAAAGGTATTCTCAGATCTGCAGAGTTTCAGATATATGTTTCTCAAAATGTTTTTTTGAAAAAACATCACTGGAAAATATTTTGAATAGTGCAGAGATGGTAATTTTAAAAGAACAGCAGATAGTGATTGAAATATAGGTAGATGATTAAAGATACTGTGCACTATTAAAATGTAGATTATTACAGATGTAATATGAGTATTCCCAGATCCTCTCATTTGCTTTCCTTTAGTATCCAAATACAGTAGTCAGAGTCCCAACACACAGATCTAAAGGATGTCCAGGGTTCTTGGGCTCTTGTTTTCTGTGCAGACCTCTGTTGTCCCAGTCCACTTCATTAATTTCTCAAGCAACCACAAATATGATACTAGAATGTTAACCCTATGAGAGTAGCAAGTTCTTCTGTCTCATACATCAAGTTACCTTTAGCAGTTAAAGTGCTATCAAATGAATGAGTGGATAAATGATATTCCCAATGATAAAAATTTTCTGAAGTTTCGACAGTGGTGGTAGCAGTTAATGGCATAAAAAAAAATAAGTAACTCTAACCTGAATCTTATACATCCCTTAAAATTCCATAGCTCTCTCTGTCATTGTCTTATCTTCATAGTTACCTCCACTCTGAGACTTCTATCTTCTTTGCCTGCAGCCAAGCTGGTCCTTGCTTTCAGTCTTCCTCACCGCTTTCCTTCTCTGAGATCGAAGGGCCCACTGGCTTTACTACTGAAGCCTTTAATGCTAAAAAGTGGCATCCCATTTATTATAAAGATTGCCCTGCTTTCTGCATAACCAACTGTTTTAGCCAAGGCCTCATCTCCCATAAGCTAAAATTTTTTTATATGCATTCCAAAGCAAAAGAGGTGTCTGCCCCTCACCAATTTATTTTTTAAATTTGAGATTGTCTAAAGATTATAAACAATGGCATTACCCTACATAAGGACAGGACTCCAAATATGAGGGGGAAAATGGACACCCAAATTCAAGAAGCTCAATAGATTCTGACTAGAATGAACCCCAAAAGGCCCACACTGAGATACATTATAATCAAACTATCAAAAGTCAAAGACAAAGAATCTTGAAATAAGCAACAGACAAGCAACTCATAATGTACAAGAGAACTCTTATAAGATTGTTGAGGGTTTGTCAGCAGAAACATTATACACCAGAAGAAAGTGGACAGATATTCAAAATGCTGAAATAAAAAAAGAACAGAAACTGCCAACTAAGAATGCCATATCTGTTAAAACCATTCTACATAAATGGAGATGTAAATACCTTCCTAGACAAATAAAACTTAAATTGTTATTAATTTAAAATATATTGTTATAAGTTGTTAATGCAACCACAAAGAGAATACCTATAGAAGATTCACACACAAAAATGAGAAATGATTGAAACATATAACTACAAAAAACCAAAAAACAATGAAACAAAAAGGAAGGCAGAAAGAGAGGAAATAAAGAAAAGATAACTACAAGACACACACACACACACACCCACTCACACACACTCAAAAATTAACAAAATGGCAATAGTAAGTTCTTTTCTATCAGTAATTATTTAAATGTAAATAGCCTAAATTTCCCAATCAAAAGGTAAAGAATGACCGAATGAATAGAAAACTGAAATTCAACTACATGCTATGTATAAGAGACTTACTTTAGGTATAAGGACACTCATATGCTGGAAGTGAAAGGATGAAAAAAGATATTCCATGCAAATGGTAACCAAAGTGAACAGAAATGGCCATACATACATTGGATATAAGAGACTTTAAGTAAAAAACTGTCACAAAATCCAAAAAAGGGTATTATGTAATGACAAAAGAGTCAATTTGTTAGGAACATATAATAATTATAAACATATGTACATCTAACAAAGAACACTCAAATATATGAAACAAATATTGATAGAACTGAAGGGAGAAATAGACAATAAAACAATAATAGCAGAAGATTTCAACACCCTACTTTCAGTAATGTATAGAATACCAGAGAGAAGATCAATAAGGAAACATAGAATTTGAACAACATTATAAACAATTATACCTGATATGTACAGAGCAGTCAGCCCAATATCAGAATACACATTCTTCTCAAGTGTACATGAACCATTCTCCAGTATCGACCACACATTAGGTCAAAAAACAAATCTTAATAAATTTAAGTAGATTAGAAATTATACTAAGTATCTTCTTTTACCACAATGAAATGAAATTTTAAATCAATGAAAAGAGAAACACTGGAAAATTTACAAATATGTGAAAATTTAACAACACACTTTTGACCAATCAAGGTGTCAGACAAGAAATTATAAAAAAGAAAAATTAAAAATGTCTCTACACAAATGAAAATCAAAACATAAATGTACGAAAATGTACTGGACACAACAACAGCAGTATTAACAAAGAAGTGTATACTGGTAAACATGTACATTAAAAAAGCAGAGATCTATACTAAACAACCTAATTTATAGCTCAAGAAATAAAAAAAGGAAAAACTAAAACTAAGGTTACAAAAGAAAAGAAATAATAAAAATTAGAACAGAAATAAATGATATAGAGAATAGACAATAGAAGAAAAATCAACAAACTAAGATTTGATTTTTTTAAATAAATAAAATTGACAAATCCTTAGCTAGACTAAGAAAAATAGAGGAAACTCAAGTAACAAAATCAGAGATGAAAGAGAAGCTATTACAACTAATGCTACAGAAATAAAAACAGGATCATAAGAGACTACTACGAAAATTATGAGCCAACAAATTAGATAACCTGGAAGAAATGGGTAAATTTATAGAAACACACAATGTACCAAATCAGAATAACAAATAAAATAAAAAATTTGAAAAGACCTATAACAAGTAAGGAATTTGAACCAGTAATCTAAAACCTCCCCCAACAAGATGTCCAGGATCAGATGGTTTTACTGGAGAAGTCTATCAAACATTAAAGAATTAACACAAATCATTCTCAAACTCTTCCAAAAAAATTAAGAGAAGGGAACACTTCCAAACTCATTTATAAGGTTGATATTACCATGGTACAAAAACAGAGAAAGGCACTACAAGAAAAGAAAACTACAAATACTAAAACTACAGACCAATAATAAACTAAGAAAGTAAAACTGCAGACCAATATCCCTAATGGGTATTGATGCAAAAGTCCTCAACAAAATACTAGTGAACTTAATTCAGCAGCATAGTAAAAGAATTATACACTATGACCCAGTGGGATTTATTTCTGAAATACAGGAATGATTCAATATATGAATATAATATACCACATTAACAGGACAAAAATTACATGGTCACCTTAAATTATGTGGAAAAGGCATTTGATAAAAAGCCAGTACTCTTTCATGATAAAATACACAAAATAAAACAAAAAACTCTTTCTCAACAAAGTAAGAATAGAAAAAATTTACCTCAACATAATAAAAGCCATATATGAAAAACCCACAGCTAACATCATACACAGTGGTGAGAACCTGAAAACTTTTTTTCTATGGTCCAGTATAAGGCAAGGATACCTACTTTTGCTGCATCTATTCCATATAGTACTAGAAGTCTTAGCCAATACAATTAGTCAAGAAAACGAAATAAAAACATCCAAATTGGAAAGGAAGAAGTGAAATGATCTGTTTGCAAATGACATGGTCTTATATATGGAAACGTCTAAAGATTCCACAAAACCACCACAACTACAACAATAAAAAAAACAAAACTGATAGAATTCATATATGCATGCAGCAAAGTTGCAGTATATAAAATCAACAAACAAAAACCAGTTGTGTTTCTATATGATAGCAATAAACAACCCAAAACAGAAATTATGACAATAATTCCATTTACAATAGCATTAAAAATATTTAAGAACACACTTAACAAAGAAGGTAAATGACTTTGATAATGAAAACTATAAAACATTGCTCAGAGAAATTAAAGAAGACACAAATAAATGGAAAGATATTTTCTGTTCATGGACTGCAAAACTTAATGTTAAAATATTCACACTACCCAAAGAGATCTATAGAGTCAATGCAATCCCTATCGAAATCCAATGGTATTTTTCATAAATAGAATAAAACATGCTAAAATACATATGGAACCTCAAAAAATCCTGACTAGCCAATACAATTGTGATTTTTAATTAAAAAAAAGAGAAGCTTTGGAGACCTTGAGATATCTTAGGTGAAATATATGAGATGTAGAGAATGAACCAAAGACTACACTTAGTCATGGACTTATAGAACTTTTAGAATGAGTAGTTGTCCTGAAACTAATAGGTTAAAGGTCATAAAAATATGAAAATAGGTACCTGATGAAGATAAAAGGTTCTTACCTGTCCCCCCAATCATGGAACATTGAAGGATTTACAGTGGAGACAATATAATTTTGAGAATGTATCACTAAACACCTAAATTACTAATTCAAAACAGCCCTGGTTTTTAGTGTGGGATGTCAGCCTGCCTACATGTGAGGAGGAAAATTATCTGGTTTTCTACCTCTTTGGGAAGTATGAGAGACTTGGAGAGAGCCAAGTTCAGAGCAGAGTGCTCTGATTGTCTAGGAGCTAAGCATGTTGCATGTCTTCCCTCACTAGAGCACACCAGCCTCCAAGCAGCATAGAAGGGGGTGCAGTGCTCCCAGTCTTTAGAGTTGGCTAGGCACAGTGATGGAAGACAGGTCCAGAGAGAATCTGAAGTGAAAAAGTGCTGAGACAATGTAAAGAACTTGAATTTGACTGAATATTTCTCTTGAGAGAGCCACAGATTTTTATTGCCAGATTGGATTGCAGAAATCATTAGGCTGGACAGAAATTTAAGTAGGAAAGTACAGGAAATGTGATGTTTGTTCTAGTTGTTCAAGTTGCAGAACAGAACGTGTAGCTGTGAGAATAAAAGTAGCTCTGTGCTTAGCTATGCTTGAGATGATATTCTTCTCACAGGTTGATGTTTATTGAGATTTTCTTATAAAAATGATACATATACTCTGCAGAAAATATATTTTGTCATTAGTCTTGATTTCTCTGTATTTTCAGTTAGTTTCAGTTTGTTTGAGGTATTATCTAAAGAACGTAAGGTCTAGGTCACCTAGAATAAGAAGGCTTTCACTGCAATATTGAGCCTGTGCGCACAATTAAGTTTTTCTTGACTTTTGGTGATTAAGAAAATCAAAGGGTATTTTTTGGGGAGATCCATTAAGGGAACATATATCTGTAGAAAAATAGACAAAGCAGTCAGTTATACTTTGAAGGGAGAGCTAGCATTCCTTTACAATTTCCTTTAGAAGTGTTCTATGGAACTCTTCTGAATTTCCAGTGGGAAGGAGACATGGAAACTTTTCTTGGTTAAATTAACATATTTTGAGCTTTATGAACTAATGACAATGAAGAATATTTAGGAAAGTTTAAACTAATTCCTTCTACTTATTAAGTCACATAAGTAGATCATATCATCCAAGAAATGAGAGCTAAAATATCTAACAAGTCCAAAAGTATTGAATTGCTTGACAGACTTAAGTGTGCATTTAATGGTGTTGTTAGCCCTTATTATAGTCAAGGAAAACACATTTACCTAAAAATATCTCATTTAATCTTCACCATTGTCCTACTGAGTTCAGTACTACTATTCTCATTTTATAGATGAAAAAAATCAAGGCTTCTAGATATGTAATAACTTTTTCATATGTAATAACTTTTTCTGAGCAAGTGAGTAGCAGATCCAGCCCTCAAATTCAGATTAACAGCTTTCCTCCTGACAACTTTTTCAGTATTTGTTTGTCCTATATGTCATCTGGAGTATGATTTTGCTGTCAGACATATTTTATTCTAGAAGCAAAGTTATACTCCCCAGAGATCCAGATTGTTATAAATGCAGATTTTTAGAATAAACTTAGACACAAGAGGGCAGGTCCCTATTGCAAAGTTTGGTGTCAAGCACAAAAAGTCTGGAGTTTCTTACTTTCCAGGAATCTAGTTAATGATGAGGACCTGGAGGAATTCTGATGGATGTGCTTGCTGAAGATATCCCTAAAGGACCAGGAGCACAGGCATGGTGTCGGAAAATACTCGTGTCAACAAATTTCAGTCCACTCCAGTGGAAGATGAAGTAGCTGTGCTGGTAGTAAGCAGTCTTCATGCGTATCTGTAGCTGGGATGTGACCTTTGGGCTGAACATATTTTTAGGTTCTGCATTTGTGGGGAAAGATGGTCTGTCTGAACTACAACATGTCTCAGCAGGCATGTATTTGTGCAAAGATATGGTCTTGGTGTTCCAAATAAATAAAAATTTGACAGTGGGTTGGGTGGGGGCCAGGTGGGGTAACACCAAAAGGAGAAGACCTTAAGGTGGGCTCTAATCATGACTGAATTGTTACCTAACAATTACCTACTCCTCCCCTCCTCTCACCTGTTGCCACCATTAGAAAGGTACTGCAGCTTGGTAAGTTTAAGAATCTGTACTTCTTGGGTCAACCCACAATAAATAAAACTTCTGATGATGGTCAAGTGTACCTACCAGGCCTAGATTTAGTGTTATTTGGGTTGGGTAGCCCAAGCTTCAACATCAGCTGTACATGCTAATCGAGAGTGGACTGGATTCTTGAGGACTGTAGACTTGGGAAGTGCATTTGATTTATTTCCTCTTGGCATAAGTTTCTTTAGAAAGGCAAGCCATGTACATAATCTCCTAGGAGAGAGCTCTGAAAATTTAATTAAAGGGAACACAAGGTAAGAGGTAAGGAGCAAGGGAACAACATATACCACAAAGATGAGTATTTGGACAATGTCTTTGGGGGGAATCTCACTGTATTTAAAGGTATTTAAGTTTATCTTATTTGTTCTATGTTTCTAGTTAGGTTTATCAAGGTAAAATCTATGTAAAATATAATTCACTAATTTTAAGATGTATAGTTCAATGAGTTTTTTCTAATGTATTCATGTCATCACTACCATGACATTCACAGTATAGAATGCTTTCATCACCTCGAAAAGTTCCCTTGTGTCTCTTTACAGTTAATCTCCTCCATCTCCCAGGACTCACTAGCCCTCGACCATCCTTTATCTTTGTATCATAATGATTTTCCATTTTATGAAAAAGAATATAAATGGAATCATAAAGTATGTACTCTTCTCTGTGTAGCTCCTTCCAGTTAGGTAAAAATTTGGAAATCTATCCACTACTTCAGTGTTTCAATTAGTTTGTTCCTACTTATTCCCTTTGTATGGATAGATCACAATTTGTTTATTCATTTTCCATGTAATGGACAGTTGGGTTGGTTCCAGTTTTCTGGTATTACAAATAACTCTTCTATGGACATTCATATATTAGTCTTTACGTAAACCTATATTTTTTATTTCTCTTAGGTAATATGTAGGAATGGAATTGCTGAGTCATTTCATAAGTATAAATTTAACTTTATAAGAGACTCCTCCATTATTTTTAAAAGCAGTTGTAGCATTTTGAATTTCCTGCAGCAGTGTTTGAAAGTTATAGATAGTCCACAATTTTGCAGCATTTACTATTGCCAGTCTTTCTTTATTTAGGCCATTCTAATAGGTATGTAGTGGTATGTCAATGTGGATTTAGTTTAGACTTCCCAAATGACTAATGATGTTGGGCATTGCTCATGTTCTTGTTAACATTTGCATATCTTTTTTTGTGAAGTATATTTTCAAATAGTTTGTACATTTAAGTAAAATAGGGTGTCTTTTTATTATTGGATATAACTTCTTTATATATTCTGGGACAAGTTCTTTGTAAGATATATATTTTTCAAACACTTGTGTTTTAAGGTAAGTTGTGACTTACCTTTAATTTTTATTCATAGTATCTTTATTTATTTATTTATTTATTTATTTATTTATTTATTTATTTTGCATTTTGGTATGTGGGTAGCTCCCTGACTGGGAAACGAACCCAGGCCGCAGGACTGACAGCGCCAACAGCGCCAACGCCGAAGCCTTAAGCCACTACACCATCAGGGAACTCCATAGTATCTTTATTTTAACTTAATTGTAAATAATTTGACTTACAGAAAAGTTATAAAAATTGTACTAAGAGTTCTGCATACTCTTTACCCAACTTCTTCTACTGCTGTTTTATATACCCATAGAACAGCACCTTTTGAAAAGCAAGAGTTTAATTTTGATTAAATTTAATTTATTACATTTTTAATAGTTCATATATTTTTTGTCCTATAAACAAATCTTTGGCTAATTTAGTCATTAAGATTTTCTCCATGTGTCCATCTATTTAAGTCTGTGATTGATTTTGAGTTCATTTTTATACATGGTATGAGGTAATGGTTGAGGTTCAATTTATTTTTTGCATATCTATGCAATTGTTTCAGAAACAGTTGTTAAATTGTCTTGACATCTTTATTAAAAATAAATTGGTCACATACATGTGGGCCTATTTATGAACACTGTATTCTATTTCATTAATCTCTCTCTCTCTCTACATTAATATCATGGCCTTAATTACTCTAGGTTTATAATAAATGTGAAAATCAGGTATGAAATTTTTCAATTCTTGTTTTTCAAAAGGTTTTAGGTCACTCTAGGTCCTTTGCCTTTACATACGCTTTAGAGTTCATATATGCTTTAGAGTTCATATAACAGTTTCTAAAATTCTGTTGGGATTTTGACATTAAATCAATAGATCAGTTTGAGTAACATTGACATCTTAACAATATGGGGTTTCCAATCCATTAATAATATATGTCTCCACATTTATTTATGTTTTCTTTAATTTATTTCACTAGTGTTTTGTTGATTTCAGATATCATACACATTATATTAGATTTAGACCTGATTATATCTTTTTTGCTTCTATAGAGGGTGTCAAAAATGTATACATATTTTAAGAAAGGAAAAAACTGTATTAAAATTTTAATACTCAATATATACCAATAACAAAAGATGAATACAAGTCATGTTTGACTTCTGCAATTACAAGAGGTGCTCAAAGTGGTTACCATTAGCATCTAAACACTTCTGATTATGGCAAACTATTGCTTGAACAACGTTGACCGAAATGTCCATTGGTATTGCTGCGATGCCCTTGTGCACATCACACACAGTGCCACACGTCTCAAACTTATCATGAATGCGTGTAATTCTTAGGCATGTTGAAGGTTCTGTTGCATACTTATATCTCCATTATTATACTTACACAATGTTCTTGGATTTCAAATACCATTTCAAAATGGTTTTGTGCTCCTTGAATGACTATGTTTCTGCCATTTTCTTTGACTGTCCTTCCTGTCACGTGGTGATATTAGAATTCATTTGATTAACACCATCTTTTCTGCAAATGTTATACTACACACTGCTACCATAATTCAATTCAACTTCAATAAGTAATACATAGATAGCATCTCTTAAAATGTGTATACAAGTTTTTAGCACTCCTGGTATTGTAAATTCTATCCCTTTTAAATTTTGTTTCTAATTGTTCATTATTATTTGTAAAACTATAATTGATTTTTGAACATTGGACTTACTTCTTATAATATAATTTTGCTAAACTTACTTTTTATTTCTAGAATGTTTTTGGTAGACTCCTTAAGATTTTTTTCTATAAATAAACATGAAGCTTGTAAACAGAGACATTTTTACTTTTTAGTTTCCAATTTATCTGCCTTTATTTCACTTTCTTTTTTTATTGTGCTAGTTGGGACCTGAGTTCTGTATTATATTAGGTTGGTGCAAGTGTAATTGTGGTTTTTGCATTGCTGAAATTTGCTATTTGATATTGGAATACATTCTTAAATAAATGTGGTTTTATCATACATCATTTTAATGTGCACTTCTTGCTTTATTTTTTTGCTAATGACTTATTATTTGCTGTTTATTTTAGACTTTGAAAGTGATGTTAGACAAAAAGCAAATCTGAGCGATTTTCTTATTTGAGTTCAAAATGAATTGTAAAGCAGTGGAGACAACTTACAACATCAACACCTTTGGCTCAGTAACTGTTAACAAATGTACAGTGAAGTGGTTGTTCAAGAAGTTTTGTAAAGGAGACAAGAGTATTGAAAATGAGGAGCATAGTGGCCGCCCATCGGAAGTTGACAACAACAATTGAGAGCAATCATTGATGTTGATCCTCCTACAATTATATGAGAAGTTGCCAAAGAACTCAATGTTGACCGTGCTATGGTCACTGGGCATTTGAAGCAAATTGGAAAGGTGAAAAAACTTGATAAGTGGGTGCCTCATGAGCTGACCAGAAATAAAAAAAAAATCAGCATTTTGAAGTGTCATTTTCTCTTATTCTACGCCACAACAATGAACCATTTCTCAACTGGATTTTGATGTACAATGAAAAGTGGATTTTATACGTCAAACAGAGATGACCAGCTTAGTGGCTGGACAAGTAAGAAGCTCCAAACCTCTTCTCAAAGCCAAACTTGCACCAAGAAAAGGTCATGGTCACTGTTTGGTGGTTTACTGCTGGTCTGAGCCACTACAGCTTTCTGAAACCTCTGCAAATCCATGAGATGCACTGAAAATTGCAATGCCAGCAGCCAGCATTGGTCAACAGAAAGGACCCAACTCTTCAACTCTTCTCCACTACAACACCAGACTACATATCACACAACCAATGCTTCAAAAGTTGAACAAATTGGGCTTCAAAGTTTCACCTCATCTGCCATATTCACCTGACCTTTTGCCAACTGTTTAGTTTCCTCACGCACATGTACAGATCAGTATTCAACCAAAGACACAAGAACAGCTCTCTGCTGACCTCTGGATCTCTGTATTTACTTTCTCCTCTTCAAAGCAAATCCTGATCTCCATCCCTTCAGCCCCGATTCCACACTCTGTCTTCCCATTTCTGTGAGGCCACCTGGCTTTGTTTTGTCTCACCCCATGCGCTTAGCCAATGAACCTTTCTGAAGGTGGTGAGTAGGGGTAGCTCTACGGCTTACCTCATTTATTTCCCTTCATGCAGCTATCACGGCCCTCTACTGCTTATTGTTCAGTTTTGGAAAACTCCTGGTTTGTTTTAATGGATTTCTTAGGCTAGAAGAACTTTAGTTTCTGTTATGTTCTCATGCCTGAAAGTAGGATTCTCTTTTTCCTTATTTTTAATATTTAATTCAGGGACATCTTTTCTAGAAAGATTTTCCTGGCTATTTCAGTTCTTATTCTGTGTATGAATGTGGAAGATGGAGTGATCTTCCCACCACAACCTCCTCTCTGAGCCTGGTTGCCAATTGGAACAATGCTCACTTGCTGTATGCACAAACTCACTTCAGATTCACAACAAATCTATAGGATAAATGTGAACATTTTTGCTTCCCAGAGGCCAGTTAACTAAGACCCAGAGAAATTTAATTATTTGCCCAAAGTTCCACAGCTTGTGGTAAAGACAGAATTTAGACCCATATATTCTTCACATCTCATATTGAAATAAATTCCACACAGAATTCAGGTTTAAATGAAAGAAATGAGAACACAAAAAGCTAGAAAATATATATGGCTATTTATTCTGCCTCTATAGGACCCATTCTTCCAGATGGGGGAAGCATTTGATTTACTCCTGATTTTACCTTATTAAAACAATACCGTGATCAACATAATTTTGTATAAAATTTTCCTCCCTTTCACATCTTGAATTGTTTAAGATAGAATTTTTAGAGCTAGAGTTTAGAAATAATGTTTAGGTATGTCTTTAATATTGTTAACAGATATTTGTGAAAAGACAGGATGAATTTATCACCAGCAGTACAAGGATCCACAACGTATTATATATTACTAAAATTTATATAATCATTTATGTATCTTTGCTAATTTTCAAGAAAAATTACCTCTTACTTTCTTGTAATTTTTTCTATTTGTGGCATGGCTGTATGTTGTTTTGAGTGTTTGTTAAGAAATTATTTTTTTGTTGTTTTATAAGAGGATTGAAGTATTTTTAAAATTATTATTGATCTCATCTGTAGAAAGTAATTAACTATTAAGGAAATTAATCACTAATTACATTTGTCATAAAATTTTTATAATAATTTTATTTAACTAAAATTTTCATGCAAGAAATAGAGAGTGCCTTAGAAAAGTCCTGATATTTAAATAAACAGATTAGAAGAAACCAGGCTATACCTGCATGAAATAAACATCTCTGCTGTTTGTTAACTATATTGGCCTAATCTTTCAGATTTTGTATTGTTCTTAACTGGCTTTCTTACCATCCCATCCCCACCCTTCATTTTTGTGCTGCAACTCCTCCCGTAAGTGAGATTTGAAGTATAAGCAAACGGTAATTGTCCCTCATCTCATCTTCATCTCTTCTCCCTCACTAGACTCTTCTTATGCATTAAGTATCATAACAATCACAGAATGGGCCTGTGAACCATCTGCTATTCTAGAGAGAAAGCAGTTGAGAAGAAATCATGTGTAGATTAGAGGCTGTCTCCTTCTGTCTCTTAAACAAGAACATCTTGGATTCTTATTGCAGTATAAATGAGAGAGGTAAACTAAATATCTGGGCCATTTAAGTTGCATGAAATTAGCATTGTGTGCTTGGACAATTTCCCTAAAGGGAACAGGAAGAGCATCTTTCCATGAATATCTCAGTGGAATCTTTTATACGGAATGGAGAGGGAAGAACAGGTGATATCAGTTTAAAAAAGCCAAGAAACTAAAGAGCAAAATAAAATACTTTTTACAAAATCTATTTTAGATGATCATATCACCACTGTGTGAAAAAACCATTAGTTCATTCATCATTCATCCATCCACTCAATTCATTCAACACCCATGCATGGCATGTCCATGCAGTCAGTGATAGGTATGTGTGGGTGTGAATACGAAGTCATTGTTTCCATAGAACCTCACAGTTTAATGGAGAAGCAGAGAAGTAAAAAAATAATAGAGTTATGATTATAAGAGTGACCTTTGCAATCAACACATCCCAATTAGAATCCTAGCACAGGGAACACATTGTGTGACCTTGAGCTTAAATATGCTCAGGCTTAAATTTATCATATTAAATTGTAATATACTGGAAACAACATTTGCCACTAATGAGTTTCTATCAGGATTAAGTACATAATAGAACCTCAGGACCTGAATTCAATAGGCAATTACTAGATCATTAGAAACAAAGACATAACCAAAGTACAATGAAAATTCAGAAGAAGACACTTAACAGAAGAGTCATCACAAAGTGGGGACATTTAAACGGGATTTTAAGGGAAATGTAGGAGTTTACCAGGTGGGTAAGGTAGATTGACAATTGCAGGAAAAAAGATGAGCACACAAAACCTAAAAACTGCAGCCAATTTTGCATGTGGTAAACATGAAAAGTCATCAAAGATATATGGCTGATTAGGTGTCATGGGACTTCACACAGGGTCATGGCCATGAAATGGCCCTTTAGGCTAAGCAAGCCTAAAAACTTGATTTTTGTCAGTGTACTGTGAGAAGATTTAATCTTCAGAGGGACTCATATTAGCCCAACTCTTGATAGATTAATATATAACCCGAAAGCTTGTGTTACTTTCCATTGACAAGCCTAACCAACAGTAAGGATGGAGTGCTTACATCAGTGTATCAACACCTGTGTCCCTTTACACAGGTGTACAGAAGATGGCTTCTTAGCTAAGACAGCTTTAAGAAAACTTTTCCCTAATAAGGAGAGTCAAAGGGGCTATAGTGTTTTCTCTCCTGAAAATGGATGTCACCAAAGCCAAAGGACGCGTTCTTGAATCTTTGCCAGACTGACTACAATTGTCTTTTCTGGTTGAAAATAGAATTCTAATGTCTTGAAATTGTTAACCCATTCATTTAGATAATGGTTATTTTTTGTTTCCATCTGAAAACCAGTCAATACTTCAAGGACAACCCATGTGTCTTTCCTCTGAGGCTTCATTTATCTTGTTTACTACTGTATCTACATTTCCTAGAACAGTGCCTATTTACAGTTGGTACTCAACAAGTATCTCTTAAAGAATGAGTTACTGGGTTCACTGTAATCTGATTTTACACTTAGACTTTCAGAAGGCTCTATTTTTTGCTTATTGGGGTGATCTCACTCTTAGCCTCTTTTCTCCATGCACCTCCTAAAATATGGTGGACTTAGAATTTAGAGAGTAGGAGAAAGTTGATGAGAGACTTGTGGGGAAGTTTAGGATATGCAGAGTCTTGTATTTTAAGCCAAGGAATAATAATTAGAGGACTAAACATATTATGCCATTCTCTCCTTCATATAAATAACTATATTTCATCACGTGTAAGTTAGGTATTTCAGCTTCAGTAACAGATAAACCCTGACTATCAGAAACTTAACATGGTTAGGTTGGTTTCTCACTCATGGTCCACAGTGGATTTTTGGTGAGTGTCTTCATGCAAAGATTTGGGGATCCAAGCTCCTTCCAACCAGACTTGAGACCATAGTTCTTTATGTGTGGTCCCTGGTCCAGTAACATCAACTTCACCTGAGAACGTGTAAAAAAATGGAAATTCCTGGGCTTTACCCAAGACCTATTGACTCAGAAATTTGGGGGATAGGACCCCATCACCTATGATTTAAAAACCCCTCCAGGTGATTCTGATAAACTCTAACAATTTGGAACCATATTACTAAAGTGTAATTTTGGTGAGTCAAGTTGGAATTCATTACAAAGAAATAATGTTATGAGAAATCAGATGCAGTAGGATCCTTGAATCCCAAAAATAAACAGAACACTTAACTACTTGAATTCCAAAAGGCCTTCTCTGAGGAACATTATATTGAAGCTATAAAAGATTAAAAACAAGGAAAGAATTCTCAAGGTAGCCAGGGAAAAGAATACTGTAATGGATTATCATTAGACTTTTTAGTAGAAACTCTACAAGCCAGAAGGGAGAGGAATCAAAGAATTAAAATATTGAAGGAGAGAAATTACCAGCCAAGAAAGATATATCCAGCGAAGTCATCCTTTAAATATAAAGGAGGAATAAAGACCTTTCCAGATATACAGAAACTAAGGGAATTTTATTACCACAAGGCCTGCATTACAGAAAATACTGAAGGAGGCTATTTGACCTGAAACAAAAAGTCAAAGGACAGAAAACCACAAGCAATATTACTGGCAGACAGACAGAAGCAGGAAATGGCAACCCCTAACACAAAATAGGGTACTACATGCTTAAACATATTATAACAGTAAAGAAGATAAAAACATAAAAAGAGAAAAGGAGACAACTTGCTACTAAAACTAGAAATCAACTTACAGCATAAATAGGGATAATTTGTGACAACAAAAACATAAAAGAGGAGGAAGTAAAGGTCCGAATTTGCAAAAGAGTATGGAGATAAAAATCATGCTTAAGAAAAAAGACTACTGTATATATGAAACTTTCTTTTACATAAACTTTATGGTAACCACTCTAAAAAAATTCAGAACTGAGACATATAACATAAAAATAAAAGGAAACACAAGATAAAATCATGGAATACTACCAAACCAAAATAGCAGACAGAAACGACAAGTCAAAAAAATACTGGAGACACCAAGCTACCAGAAAACAAAAGATAAAATGGCTATAGGAAATCCTCATATATCAACATCATCTTAAATGTAAATGAACAGAATTCACTATTAAAAGACAAAGAGTATCAGATTGGGGGAAACCCCACCAAAAAAACCCCTAATCATATGCTGCCTCCAAGAGACACATCTCAACTGCAAGGACAAATATAGACTCAAAGTAAAAGGGTGGAAAATGAACTGTAAGCAATGACACCTAGAGAAAAGTGAGTGTTCTAAAAATACTCAGAGAGCTCAGAGTACCCAGACCTGGATAAATAATCTCAGAAAGGAAATCTCTGAACAAAAGAAACACTTTAACAAAGAAATTAAAACTATAAAAGAGAATTGAATAGAAATTTGAGAGATAATATAATAAAAGAAATAAAGCATGAATTAACTAGTACAGGAAGCAGGGCCAACCAGATGGAGGAAAGAATTAGTGACATTGAAGATAGAAATATGGAAATTGAACTGAAGAAAAAGACAGAGATTTGAGAACCAAAAAAGGAAAGATCTCTACAAGAACTACGTGACTCTATTACAAAGAACAACTCTTTGTAATAGGAATACCAGAAAAAAACAGAATAAAATTCTAATGAGAGCTTAATCAAACAAATAGTAGATGAGAACTTTCCAAACCTATAGGAAGAAACCCCAAATTCAAGAAGAAAACAAGATCTCTAGCTACCTAAATCCCACCAGACCTTCTCCAAGGCACATTATACTGAAGAGGTAAAAAAATCAAAGACAAAGAGACAACCTGAAGGCAGCCAGGGGAAAAAATTATAACTTTCAAAGGAAAGCCTGTCAGGTTGTCATCAGATTTTTCTTCAAGCTAAGAGGCAGTGGAATTACATAATCAAAATATTAAAAGAGAGAAACTATTAGCCAAGAATATTCTATCCAGCAAAGTTATCCTTTAAATATGAAGGAGGAATAAAGATATTTTCAGACATACAGAAGCTGAGGGAATTCTCCAACACAAGACTGGTACTCCAGGAGATACCGAAGGAGGCTACTTGACCTGAAACAAAAAGTCAAAATCAATGGCAAAAAGTTAGGAAAACAAAAACATAGAAAAGGAAGAAGTAAAGGTTTACATTCCCAAAAGAGAATAGAAATTATAAGTATGCTTAAGAAAAGGAGCCACTACCTATATAAAACTTCCCTTTTCATAAATCTCATGGTAACTACTAGAAAGAGAGAGAGAGAAAGAAAGAGAGAGAGAGAGAGCGAGAGCAGAAGGAAAAGTCATAAAATACTATTAAACTAAAGAAACAGACAGTGAGAAAAAAGCAAAGAAAAAGCTAAGACACCAAACAACAAAAAACCAGAAAACAAAATGACCATAGAAAATCATCATATTTCAATCATCACCCGAAATGTAAATGGACTGAACTCATCAATAAAAAGGCACAGAGTAGCTGACTGGATTGAAAAACAAAGCCCATCCATATGGTGTCTCCAAGACACACCTCAGCCACAAGGACAAACACAGACTCAAGGTGAAAGGGTAGAAAACAATACTAGCAAATGGCATGCAGAGAAAAGCAGGAGTAGCCATACTTGTATCTGATGAAACAGACTTCAGGATAAAAAAGGTAATAACAGAAAAAAATGAACATTTCATAATGATATAGGGGACAATGTGACAACAAGAAGGCATGACACTCATCAATATGTATGCCCCCAACCAGGAAGCTCCAAAATTTATAAAGCAACTACTTGAAGATCTAAAAGGTGAAACTGACAAAAACATGAATATAGTAGGGTACTTAAACATCCCCTTGACAGACATGAACAGATCATCCAAACAGAAAATAAATAAGAAAATATCAGCTCTAAATGACACATTACAAATATTGGACATAATTGATATTTACAGGACACTCCATCCTACAACACAAGACTGTACATTCTATTCTAATGCACATGGGACATTCTCAAGGACCGACCATATGCTGAGACACAAAACAAGTCTCAGCAAATTCAAGAAAATTGGAATCATACAATGCAAATTTTCAGACCACAAAGCCTTGAAATTGGAGATCAACTGCAAAAACAAAACAAAACAAAACAAAACAACAGAAAACCCCCCATATATACATGGAAATTAAACAACATATTATTAAAAAATGACTACATCAAAAAAAGAGACTAAAAATACATAGAAACTAATGACAATGAAAATATAACACAACATATCAAAATTATTGGGACACAGCAAAAGCAGAAATAGGAGGGAAATTTATATCGTTACAGGCTTACCTCAAGAAATAAGAAAAAGCACAAGTAAACAACCTAACATCTCATCTTAAAGAACTGGAAAAAGAAGAACAAAAAAAGTCCATGTCAGTAGAAGAAAGGAAATATTGAAAAAAATCAATAAGATTGATAAACTGCTGGCTAGACTCACCATGGGACAAAGAGAAAAAACACAAATAATCAAAAGTAGACATGAAAGTGGATAAATTACCACTGATACTACAGAAATACAAAAGATTCTGCGAAAATAACTTTTTTAGTTCTATTATAACACTTTATTATGTTATATTATAGATATTTATTTATGGCTTTTCTACTGTAGTAAACTCAAACACCATAAAATAAATGAGTGATTTTTAATTAAAAAATAATAACTCAGTATAAGCAAATTGTCAGTATTGAAAATTCTGCATTGAAACTCTTTAATATTACCATTTATCCTTGCAAATAGAACTAATATTCAGAACTTGTTCTGCAAAAATATTATGAAGGATGATATGCCACCAAATTTAGCAACCTTGAAGAAATGGACAAGTTTCTAGAAACATACAGTTTACCTAGACTGAACTAAGAAGAACTGGACAATCCAAATAGACCTACCAACAGTAAGAAAATTGAAACAATCATCCAAAATCTCCCCAAAAGCAAAAGCTCAGGACCAGATGATTTTACTAATGCATTTTATCAAGCATTCAAGGAGGAACTAATGCCTATCTTCCTCAAACTCACTCAAAGAATTGAAGAAGTAACATTTCCCAACTCATTCCACAAGACCAACATAACCGGTAAAAATAACACAAAAAAGAAAACTATGGACTGATATCTCTGAGGACCACAGTTGCAAAACTCCTAAACAAAATACTAGGAAATAGAATACAACAATGCACTGAAAAGATTATACACCATGATCAAGTGGGATTCATCCCATGAACACAAGGATGGTTCAACATATTCAAATCAATCAATGTGATACACCACATAAATCAAATAAAAGATAAAAATCATATAATTATATTAATTGATGCAGAAAAAACATTTGATAAGATACAACATCCATTTATGATCAAAACACTTAATAAAATGGGTACAGAAGGAAAATACCTCAATATAATGAAGACCATGTATGACAAGTCCCAGACTAATATCATATTGAAAGAGAAAAAACTGAAGCCTATTCTCTTAAAATCAAGAACAAACAGAAATGTCCCCTATTGCCACTGCTACTCAATATAGTACTGGAAATTCTAGCCAGAGCAATCAGGCAAGAGAAAGGAATAAAAGGCATCTAAATTCAGGGAGTAGAAGTTAAACTGTCACTTTTTGCAGATGACATGATCCTTTATATAGAAAAATCTAAAGGCTCCACCAAAATACTATTAGAAATAATAAACAAATACATAAAATTGCAAGTTATAAGTCAATGTAAAAAAATCAATTGCATTTCTATATGCCAACTTCAGAAATAGAAATGAGAAAAACTACCTTTTGTGATGCCAATAAGGAGAATAAAATATCTAGGAATAAACTTAGCAAAGATCATGAATAATTTATATACTGAAAACCATAAGACACTACTAAAAGAGATTGAGGAAGACATAATGAAATGGAAAGATACTCCATGTTCATGGATTAGAAGAATCAGCATAGTTAAAAATGGCCTTATTACCCACGGCATCCCTTATTACCCAAGGTTTATTGCTTTGGGTAATAATTCCCACCAAACTCCCACAGACATTTTTTCAAGAAATAGATAAAAGAATTAACAGATTCATATGGAACTGCAAGAGACCCTGAATTGCCAAAGCAATCCTGCATGAAAAGAATAAGGCTGGAGGCATCACACTTCCTGATTTCAATCTATACTACAAAACATCATTAGTCAAGAAAGCTTGGCATTGGCAGAAAAACAGACACACAGACCAATGGAACAGAATTGAAAACCCAGAAATAAACCCACAAATATATGAACAGATAATTTTTGATAAGGAAGCGAAAAATATACAATAGGAAAAACAAAGCCTCTTCAGGAAATGGTGCTGGGAAAATTGGAAAACCACATACGAAAGAATGTGAACTGTTACCATATACCAAAATTAACTCAAAATGGATTAAAGACCTCCACATAAAACCAAAAACAAAAAACTGGATACAAAAAACATCAGTACTAAACTTATAGACCTTGGGTTTGGGGAAAACTTTAATGAACCTGATCCCAAAGGCAAGGGAAGTAAAAGCAAAAATAAATAAAGAGGACTATATCCAACTAAAAAGCTTCTGCACAGCAAAAGAAACCATCAACAAAGCGAAGAGACAGCCAACCAAATGGAAAAAATATTTGCAAACAACACATCTGATAAGGGGCTGATATCTAAAATATATGAAGAACTTGTACAACTTAACAACATAGAAGCAAACAATCCAATTAAAAAATGGGCAGAGGATCTGAACAGACACTTCTCCCAGGATATACAAATGGCCAACAGATATGTGAAAAAATGCTCAACTTAACTAGCTATCAGGGAAACGCAAACCAAAACCATAATGAGATACCACCTCACACTGTAGAATGGCTATTAGCAACAAGACAAGGAACCACAAATGTTGGAGAGGGTAGGGACAAAAAGGAAGCCTCATACACTGCTGGTGGGAGTGCAAACTGGTACAACCACTATGGAGGAAAAGGGTCCTCAAGAAACTAAGAATAGAGTTACCATATGATCCAACAATCCCACTTTGGGGTATCTACCTCCCAAATTTGAAAACCTTAGTCTACAAAGATATTAATATATGTACCCCAATGTTTATTATAGCACTACTCATGGTGGCCAAGCCATGGAAACAGCCAAAGTGCCCTGGGACAGACGACTGGATAAAGAAGCTGTGGTACATATACACAATGGAATATTACTCAGCTGTAAGAAATATGAAATAAGGCCATTTATTACAACATGGATAAACCTTGAGACTATCATGCAAAGTGAAATAAACCAGACAGAAAAAAACAAGAACCATATGGTTTCACTCATATGTGGAATACAAAGCTGAAAGCCACAAACAAGCAAAAACTCATGGACACAATCAATAGTTTAGTGATTAGTGGTTATCTGAGGGTATAGGGGGAAGGAGGCAGGGAAAGAAGGGACAGGATCTCAAATACATGGTGATGGAAAGAGAACTGACTCTGGGTGGTGAACACATAACACAACACATAGATGATGTATTGTAGAATTGTACACTTGAATCCTGTATAATTTTACTAACCAATGTCACCCCAATGAATTTAATTAAAAAAACAAATAAAAGAATATTCTGGAGCAAATCCCCATCTACAAAGAGAGAGGGTTCCCTAAGTTAGGAATACTGATAAGGATGATAATGGTAATAATTATCAAAGTTAGCAATCAGTGATTACTGACTAAGAGGCAGGAAGTTTACATATGCAGATTTACAGAATCCTCCAAGTTTTGAGGTTGTTTTTATTGTTTATTGCCATTTAGAGATTAAGGTACCAAGACTGGAGTTTCAAGAAATTGGCCAAGGGCACACCTTTAACAAGTGGGCAAATTGGAATTCAAGCTCAGGCTTTGTGTAGCTCTAAACCTGTGTGCTTAACTTCTAGCTTGAACTGTGGAACCGAGTTTAAGCTTATGAAAATAAACCTTCAGGCTATGGGGGGAAGAAACTGGATCAAAAGGGGAAGAATGTACTTTGTTAAAGCTTCTGTAGCATATTGTTAGCAGATGTGTGGGGGTGGTGAGAGAGAGGCCCTTTGGAAAAGCCTCACAAAGAGGAGGGAGCTTCTATATCAGACAGAGCAATGCCAGGCATTGGAGTGCCTGGGTCCTGGCAGAGGCTCTGCCTATAGGCTGCAAGGCTCTGGACAAATCAATTAATCTTTATGAGTTTTTCAAGCATATGGCCTGTAAAATGAGGGTGATACCTTTAATGACGGCCTCACATGGCCATTATTGAATGGAAAAAAAAAAAAGATAGTGCCCATAAAAGTGATACCCATCGAAAGCACTCTTAGAAAGGAGAGTGGTGCTATGGGCTTTAAGAAAAAGACACTAACATTGTCAAGGTGGCTTGAGAAAGGAGATCCTTGAGCTGGGCTTGAAAAATTCGTACAAATTTCACAGACAGATGAGAGAAGGACACTTATTGCAGGGAGGGACCAGCCTGTGCAGAGACATGGAGGCATGTAGCAGCATGGAATGTCTGGCAAACAATAATTGACTTACTTGAGCGGGAGTATGAGATGTGGCTAAGGGATGAGCAACGAAAGAGGAGAGATAGAGAGACAAGGACTGTGATGCTTCTGATACTTTCCATGGGAATGAAAAATTGGTATATTTATGCTGAAATGAAAAATAAATATTGCTGAAGCACAAATAAAAAAATGTGTTGTGCAAGTCCTCTGTGAGCTCCAGAGCATCAGTCCAAACTTTAGTTATTGCTTTTGCTACTGGTGTTGTCAAGTTATAGCAAGCCTGGCATTGCCGTCCTTAAAAGAGTGCACATAATTTCAAACAGTCATAGGAAAAGCTAAGAGAGAGAGCAAAAAAATCCAACGGGGGGAGGGAAGCCATTGCAATCCAAATTGAGGGTGATTTATTACCACGCATAATCCATAGTAGTAGGTCCACATCAATTTTATATCTAATTTAAAAATTTGAGGCCTCAATGTGCTCATTAAAGAATATAATGGATTTACATATTTTAATTATGTTTTATGGATTGTGAACATAATGTAATTAAGAGACTTTCCAGGAAGCATGATGAATGAACAGGGTGGCCTGACATATGGTGGGCGACACCACACTGAGTGGACTTGGGTGACAGGAGCCCGGCCCCACAGCTGACAGCCCATGCCAGAGTGTGAGAGCAATATTCACGGTGATGGGAGCCTAATGATGCCGTGAGGCAGGGATGAGGGGAAGGAAAAAGTGAAGGGAGCCGGGCCCACAGGAGCCCCCGTGCTGTATCTGCTAGTGTCTGTGCCTGCCTACGGCCAACTTAGCCTTCCCTTCTGCCTTTCCGGATCCTCTCACATCTGCCCCTTCTCACCTTCCCCGCAGCTGCTACCTTGGTTTACAACCCCAGTAGCTCTTTTATTTTATTTTTTTTTAATTGTAAACACACCCCAAAACACAGAAGTTACTATCTTAACCATTTTTAACTGTACAGTTCAGTAGTGTTAAGTATATTTACATTTTTATGCCACAGATCTCCAGAACATCTTTTGTGTTGCAAAACTAAAACTTTGTACCCATTAAAGAATAACTCTTCATTCACCCCTTCTCCTAGAGCAGTGGTTCCCAACCTTTTTCTAGTGTACTCCTTTAAAATCCATTTCTATAAATTATAACTCTTGTTTTTAAAACAGCTGTTTTTAAATGCTGACACTTTTGTTCAGTGCCCATCTTAATGTAAAATTGTGGAAATGAGGGTAATAAGTTAGGATAGAAAAATTACTACAGTACAAGTATAAACCACAGATTTGATTTTACAATATTTGTAAAAGTTAAATATTAATGATCAAGTATTTAACAAACTTTCAATTTATTATTAATAATAATACTTATTTGTGTTATCTGAGAAGTCGGTAATAATTGTTATGCAGATCATTATCCAATTGAAACATTGTTAGTGAGATCATTGAGCTTGCTTTGATGCACTTAGTTTCTTGAAATCAGGCTCAAAAGATGCAAGATACAGTCTTAAATCTGGACTTGCATTAAGCTTATTATGGTACATATTTTTTATGAAGTTGTAAGAAGGAACAGCTCTCTCCACTAGTTCAGTATTTGTAAATGACAAGAGGTATTTGAATGCTTCTCACTGACATCTACCCAGAGATAATAATATGCTAATAAGATGATTTCTTTCAAAATCAGAATTTAAAGAAGAATAGGTTGCAAGTTCAATTAACTGATCTTTTCACTGATTGATAGTTTAGATTCTTTGAAGAATTCTTCATTGAAAGGATCTACAATTCAGTTGTTTTCCTTTCCACATTGAGGGAAGTACTTATAAGAGGACACTTCAAAGCCTTCCAAGTGACTTACAATATTCTCTTTCATGTTTTGGCATAGGTGCAAGTTATTCTCAGATAAGAAGTTGTGCAGACTTTCAAAAACTTCTGGTTGACCTCTTTCAATGCACGCTTTCCAAAAGTCCAGTTTTAAAATCATTGACTCAATTTGGTCACTTACTTTGAATACAGTGATTGAGCTGTTTTGAAATGCCAAGTTGAGCTTGTTTATTTCTCAAAAAATACTGATAAATATGTACAATTTTGAAGCCAATCACTGTCCTGAAATGTTGGAGCAAGAGGGAAACAATGATCTTCAAAAAATACCTGGACTTCATGTCTAAGTTCGAACATCCATGTAAGTACTTTGCCACAAATAGCATCTTACCTCCATATGCAAGAGTAATGTGCTGTGAATACTGTTCATTTTTTCACACAGCGTTTTAAACAATCTGGAGTTTTGTAGTTGTGATTTAATAAAATTTACAACTTTTACAGCCTCATCAAGAACACCTTTCATTTCACTAAGAGGAGGCTTGGATGTAAGACTGTCAGTGAATGCAGCAGTGACTCCATGGTACATGGGAGCTACTTCTTTAATTCGGCCATGTAGGCCTAGAAAACAACCTGACATAGGCTTGCCCCTGTCAGTGCACACACCCCAACAAGTTGACTAACTAATGTCCCTTTCAATGGAATAACTTGATTGCATTAAAAATATCTTTGCATGTGGTACCTTCTGTCAATGGGTAACAAAGCAACAGGTTACTTTTCAATTTCATTTCCTACCAAGTACCTTGTGATGATGAGGAAAATAGATAAATCTATTTCCACTTTTATCAATCTGAATGGAAAAGAGTTTACTTGTTCTAACTCTATCTACTACTACAGCTTCAACATCATCAGACATTTCCTGAATTTGTCAAGACATTGTATTGTTTGAAAAAAGAGATAGTATTGATTTTGTGGACATGTTCTTCCCCAAACATACAAAACACAGTATTCTCAATGCAAGGAGAAATTAAATCTTCAGCTATGGTGGTTTTTTTGTTTGTTTGTTTTGTTTTGTTTTTAACCACATTAACTATGCAATAAGCAATATGGTATGAAGTCTCAACTGCATTCTCATTGTCTTTCTTTCCTGACATCATGTGTGAAGTAACAGTTGGATGATCTTTTAAGTGCCAAAAATAATGTACTTTTTTTTTGTTTTATACATAGGATGTTTAGTTTCTAAATATCTCATGAGTAGAGAAAGTTTTATGCAACCCTTGGATAATATTTCCCCACATATTTCCTCACACACAAAACACAAAGGCTTAGGACAGTTATCATGCCCTACAAATGCAAACCCATATTTAATACACTCTTCAGAGTATTTCCTTTTCTTCTGTATCATATCTGAGGCATGCACCTTTTCACTATCTCCCGGTGTGGATGTACTTGTAGCTGCAGACACGTGTTAAGAAGTAATTGGTGATGGCTATAATCCACATCAAGTTTTGGTTTTTTAACTGTTCCTGTTTTCAACCACTGATTCATAACAGACATGCTTAAAAATCACTGACAATAACAACTCAAAGTTATTATTAATTAAAGACAATACACTTACTTTTACTCAGTCAATAACTAAACTGATCAAACAGTCTGGCAATGGATGTATTTATATGTTTGAAGAAGTTCTCCAAACATCACAAACGATTGTTCTGAAATTGTGTAATGATTGGTAGAAGATCAGTTTGGGAGAAGGGTTCGTAGCCACGCCCTCACCAATCATCATTCGCTAATGTGACCTAATTTTGAAGTGTCTCCATTAATGGTAATTCAAGCTTAACATTTATTGTTCCATAACTAACGTTTTGCATTTTTAAACCTTACTTGTTTTTTCACCATTACTGATTACTTTTCACATACCCCTGAATAGCCCAGCCATGTACCCTTGGGGGTATATGTACCACCACTTCAGAACCAATGTCCCCGATTATAAGTAGACTTATTCAATATTTGTCTGTTTGTGACTGGCTTATTTTACTTAGGATAATGTCCTCAAGGTTCATCCATGTATCAGTATGTGTCAAAATTTCCATCCCCTTTAAGGCTGTGTAATATTACAATGACATGGACAGCACTGTTAACTCTTCTCTGCATGGTTTTGATGCCTTACAACTGGCTTTCCCAGCCCCAATTTCAGGATTCTTTACACTTGCCTCAATCCACAGAGGGCTCTTTCTGAAAGGACTGGGTCACTCCCCTATTTAAAATCTGTTGCTTTGCACCTTTGTCACTCTGGGGTATGGTTTACAGTGTCCTCCCCATGTGACTCCTTCACTTTGCAGTTCTGTCCCTCCTTCAACCATGCAGTCATCTGTCTAGGCACCTCTACCTGACAATCACTACATGCAAACACACTTGCACCTTCATGCCTTTGCACATCAGGCATTTGTGCCTGGAATGTCTGAGAACACTACTTGTGAGGCCCGTCCAGATCCACCTTCCTCTAGGCTATCTCTTAACCAAAGAAGAGTCTAGCACAGCAGGTTGTCAACTCTAGCTAGTGGTCCAAAATCCAGCCCTCTGCCTGCTTTTATAAATAAAGTTTTATTGGAACACAACCATATCCATTGTTTATATATTGTCTGTGGGTCCTTTCCCACTACATTTCAAAACTCTTTGAAGAAAATATTTGTCAACTCTGCTCTGTGCCCTCTCTTGTGTTTAAATCCATGTTGGTTACTTCCTAGCTATGATAGTTAGTAATTCATCATTCTGGAAAGGGGATGATAATAATAAAACTCACTTCACAGCTTTGTTATGAAGACTGAGGTGATAAAGATAAAGCTCTTGGCAACACAGATGCCAAGATGGCCATTAAGACAATGAGAGTGTCTCTGTTGGCTTGTCAAACACAGCCTGCACAATCCTGAGTAGTGGCTGCTGCTAAAACTTCTCTTTCCTCAAAGGCCGTGTGATAAGTAGAAAGAGTGGGGGCTTTGGAGTTTAATAATTAGGGTCCAAATTCCAGATCACAGCTATTTTGGGCGTAAACTCGGGACCTTGATTTTCTTAGCTGTGAAGTGAGTAAAATACTACCTAGTCCGATATTTCATTGTGGTGATTAAAAGCAGTAAGTATTTGAATTATGCTTTATGGATTAACAACATACTGCACACAATAGCTGAAAGCAGACACTCAGAAGAGGGCAGGACCCTTCTTCCTTCCTCCAGTCCGTCTTCTAAGGCTGGCATTCACAAACCGCAGCTCTAATCGCTTGCATAGCTAAAATAGCTTTACAACAGCCTTCTGCTTATAGAATGGATTGTGAACGGGCCTCCTGGGTTGAGGATCCTGGGCATGCTCCCTTCACTTTTCAGTGTCCTTGTGCCTCTCACTATTTCTTCTCTCAGGAAAGGATCTAATAACGGTCATTTATATTGGCCTGTAGAGTCCTCCTCACTCTCCCTTCCTTGTAGTTACTATTGGCCTCTAGGGGGAGCTCAAGACTTCATCATCCTTGCTGGCCAGGGTCAAAGGCAAAGAAAGATACTGAGCACAGACTGAGCCAACTAACAGATGCTCAGTAAATATTTGCTGAATGGAGAGACAGATGCACCGAAGGATAGGTGTCAGGCATAAGGGTAAAGCTTGGCTTCTCAAGGCTTTTTCTCAATTAAACTTTTACACTTTGGAAATTTTCTCTTCTTTGCTTCATGTTTGGCTCTAGGGACCCCAAGTTTAAGTTCTCCTTCATCGTGGATGGAGGCAAAGACATTCTTCATCCTATCATCATCCCTCTTTAGAAAGATAGGTGCCAGATAAAATGGGGCTCGAGGACAAAGCATAGCCTGATGTGGGTGCTTAGGCTAACTATGCCGGGCCCTGTGCAGAAACATTCCCAACCTAGAAGCCTCTGCCTCCATTTGTCTTTGTTCTCTCATTCTCAGCATGGGAGGTCTTGAGAGCCAGAATTGGGTCTTACAGGAAGCAGACCAAGTTGGCCACTGAGCCTTGGGTCTTTGCTCACTTTGGGCAAAAACATCCCATGACGCAGAAATCATCTGGTCCAATTTATCTGATGGCTTTGCTGGAGTTTGAGAATGTAAGCTCTAAATAGAAATAAAGTGTTCCTTAGCCTGAACTTTCCCTCCATTTCCTGAGGATAACTTAAACCATGGTTCATGTTTAGTTATGGATTTTGGGTAGTGATTTTTAGCTTACTCATATTTTTTGTCTCTATCCTAGGAGCAAACAAAAGAAAGCTTTTATGGAGGATGGGTTAGTTCATCATCACAAGAGAATCAGGGAAACTTTCCAATAGGTGGTAATGTCAAAATTGAGTTCTGAGCATGAAGGAGAAGTATGCCAAGTGGATTGTATGGAAGCTATATTCCATGACGTGGTAACATACGTACAAATGTTGAAAGCGTAGGACACAACGTATTGCTGTTAGAGATGGTTGACTCAGGGTCTAAGAAAGGAGTTCTGTGAGATAAAGCTAGAATTACATGGGTCTTACATATGGGACTGGTATTCATTCTTTCAACAAGTATTTTTGAGCATCTATAATGTTCTAAGAGCTATGAACATGTGAACAAGGAGACTCATTCCTTGCCTTCAGGGAGTGTGATCTTTACTACACAATCCAGAGGTTGTTATATCCAACCAAGGATATTGGGGTGTTAATAGAGAAAATGTCAAGCAAAATGGTTACATCAAGCTTGTCCAAGCTGCAGCCCAGGACAACTTTGAATGTGGCCCAACACAAATTCATAAACTTTCTTAAAACATTACAAAAATTATGCATGGAACTTTTTTTTTTTTTTTTTTAGCTCATCAGCTATTGTTAGGAGTAGTGTATTTTATGGGTGGCCCAAGACAATTCTTCTTTTTCCAATGTGGCCCAGGGAAGCCAAAAGGCTGAATACCCCTGGGTTACATGATAAGAACTATGTTTCAGAAATAGTTTTGCTCTTGGTATGAAGGATGAACTGGAGTTTGGAGATGCCAGAGGTGGGTAAGCCTGAAGAATCCACTGCAATAACATAAGGAAGAGATTACTTAGGGCAGATTGGGAGGGTTAAAACCAGAGGATAGAATTGGTAGTTACTTCAGAGGCAGATTTTAGAGGTATATTTGGAAGAACTTAATAATATTTTGTAATCAATTGAATGTTGTGGATAAAGGATAAAGGAATGGTCAAGGAGATAGGTGAGGTAGAGGGTAAAGCAGGTTTTCAGGGGAAGGGAGAAGGGTGCTTATAGACATATTAGTTTGCTGAACCAGAAGTATTTACAGGGATAGAACCCCTCAGGTGAGGGGTTAGAGATTCAGGTTTGGAAGTCACGAGAAAATTGCTCCAAACAGGGTGAGCAAAAAGAGCCAGAATAAACAAAGTACGAAGTATTACTCAGCAAGGAGAATCTGTGGTGGGGAAAAATAATGGAAGTAGGGTAGCTTCAAGAAAGGAGTGGTTAAAGGTAACAAATTTCATGGAGAGATCTGATCTAAAGACAGGTAGGAAGAACATTGGTGGCTGGGGTGGTGACTGTGTCATTGTTATTGATGAGATGAAGACTGTACTGCCACCGATTGAGGAATTAAAGGGGAAGTGAGGAATATAGGCACTTTGGAGAACCATGCCTTCAGTAGAAAGGTAATGGAGGGAAGGAAGCTTAGGCTAGGAGTGTGAGAGATGGAGAGGGTTAAGGTAGGAAAATTTTTAAAATTGAAACAGACTTGCCTTTCTGTTGAATACTTTTCAGTGCCATCAGTTGGAATGTTGGCCAAAACACATGTTTCTTGGGTAGGTCTGCCCCAATACTGGCAATAACAATTTCAATTAAATCTTCCACTTCTGTGTGTCTAAAGTGTTATGTTTTGTGGCAAGAATATCTGTGAGCATTGAAATATTCAGTGTTGAGTACTCTCTGTGCAAAATAATATTAATAATGTAGAGGTATAATCTTTTTCACTTATGGAAATCAGTGCAGATGAAAACTCTGCTTCTTGACTTTTGTGGCCATGTAAGTTTTTGCCACTTACGGGCTATGTGACAACGGGCTGACTACTGATTTTCTCTGAGTCTCAGTTTTTTTATTTATAAAAAGTACAACAATATGTCATTACAGGGATGTGTTTGGAGACTCAAATTCTGCATCATTAATTTTTTTGGAGCCTAGCACAGTTAGACTCTCAGTAAAGGTTAGCTCTCTGTTCTCCATACCCTACTAGCATTTGATTGCCATGCATTTGATTACTTTGCCTGAGCCAACTCCCTTAACAAATGTTTCCACCTTAGATTAAAATGAATTCAAAGACAGGGACCAGCAACACATCCTGTACAGGACTACGAAAATGGCATTAATTTTGTAAATTAATAAATATGCAAATGGAAGCTTTGTATGAAATAGGCTATATAAGCAGGAAGTAAATTGTATTGTAAATTATGCATTGCCATATGGAGCAGATACCCTTGACTTAGCAGGCAAGGCAGAGAAAGCTATAGCAGACCTTGCTGTAATGGCTTCTGAGAATGAGTGGCATGCTCATCCAACAGCAGCCCCGGTGCTGAGTCACAAGGCAGGTTCTTGGCGGGCAGTGGAAGCTCCATGGTAAGTAGGATGCTGCCTAGCCTTGCTGATAATAATCTGGAGAGAACCATCCCACAGCCAATAAGAGGATGGTTATGAGCTCATGTGGGACACTCCATGTGGAATGAACACACTTTCCGCAGTTGGGCAGGGATTGTTTACAGGGTGGGTGGGCTCTCTTTGGCTTCCAGAGTCTTGGTGGGTGGCACCCCAATTCCAGCTTCAAGGCAGGTGTGACTGGCACGGGGGAATGTGAGTTGCTGCTGGATTGATTCATCAATCATTTAGAAACAAATAGGCTAAGAAATGGTCCAGGTGTTTCACATTGTGCTAAATAGTTGCCGGAAGGCAGCACTTCTCCATTACGACTATTCAGCAGAATCATCCAGGGAACGGTTAGAAAATAGATACCTGGGCTTCTACCTCTGAAATTCTGATATATAGCAGGTCTGGACTGGGACTTGGCCATGTTTTCAAACTCTCAGGTAATTCTGATGACCAGCTAGGTTTGAAGGTATGGCTGTAGAGAAAGTTTTTCCTTGGTCCTGGTCTCTCAGCATCTTAAAATGTGTTTGAGATGTCAAGCTTAAGCTTTGGAATCCAGTCCTGGCTTGCGTTCTTCATTGTATACGAGCTTAGTAGTAGGACAGAGGGTAAGACCAAGAGAGAAGTTTTTAACACCTCGGCTGATCAGGGAAGGTGTCGGGAGTTAGAAGCCATGGCTGGCTCTGAGCAATGAGAGGAGAAGGCGGAGAGGCATTTGAAGACAGAGAAGCCAGCTGCCTCAGGAAATGGGATTTTGGGATGGGGGGAGCTGGACTGTGGCTGGTGTGGAATGCCAGGGGAAGATGAGCCAGTTTTGCCTTTTGGGATTATTTTAATTGTTTTTCTATGGATATGCTAAGCAGTGGTACCTGTCCAGGTATGGCTTGAGACCTGTGTGCCCAGGGCCTGATGCTCATAAAACTGGGTAAGGGTGCAAATGTGACCATCCACATTGTTCAGACCCACACAGCTCATGCAACCAAAAATAATTTGGGAAAAAACTCATTTCTCTTTTAGGAGGATGATACACTGAAAAGACCTATGGTTCTAGCACACTGCTTTTACCTCTCTCCTCAGCTTTCTTCTCAAAACAATGTCTTTCTCTCTCACCCTCATCTTTATCTGTGGGGCAAGTGAAATAGTTCAGGCTTTCTCACCCGCAGTCTATCAGTAGGCTGTGCACCTGTTATGTAACTGTGACGGGCACTGTCCCTGGGGATAGCTATTTTGTTGTATATGGGCCTTCTGAGCTTGCCCTTGGCCGCCTGCCACACTTGTTCTCTTGCCTTTATCAGGGGATGGGCCTCTCTGGGGGAGAGCTGACTAGAGATGAGATGAGATGGACTGGAGGGAGTGAGCTGGGAGCCACCTGGGACCCAGAGCTAGAGCAAGAGCTGGAGCATGCTATGGGACGTAGAGCTATGAGCTAGCTGTGGACGATGAGCTACTCAGGGGAAACTCCTGGCTGCCACTTGTTGCTGCTCTGCTTCTGGAATAAAGTCTATGTTTAAGTTGCCTACGGCTCCTCGATTCTTCTTCTGTCTGCCTGGATCCAAAGCGAACCTTCCTGGCCTCAGTCATCGGCAACACTTCATCTCTTACTGTCTCTCATTCCTCCTGCTTTCCTCAAGATGAAAACCAAAGGCTGTTCTGACAAGGATGAGGGAGGAATGAGACTGCCCAAAACAGTATCCTCTCTGAAGAGCAGGGCAACTCAGAACTTAACCCATAAAACTAACCCAATCGCTGGACTTGCACATCTGACCTCGGATGGGCCTTGACGTCTGCCTTGTGATAGTGGGTCTCAGGGAGGAGCTAGTCTGTTCTCCTGGGGAAATTTAAGAAATGTATGCCTGAAACCTATGTAATCCTTGCTAACAGATGTCACCCCAATAAGTCTAACAATAAAAATGAATTAAAAAAAAAAAAGAAAAGAAATGCACTCCCTCAGCTACTTTCTAGATCAACAGATCTGAACTCAAAAGCAGAGCCTGGGACTCTGGATTTTCACCCCTCCATGGTGTTTTTGTTTTTTCTTCCTATCATAATGATTTGATATTTAAACCAAATCTACATCCTTTTTTTTTTTGTTTTTCTCATGATGTTTTAATGTGGCTTAACATTTCACCACGGCAATAACCCCAGAGGGACTGGTATGGCCCAAGCTTACACTCTCTGTGTGGTATAAAACTCCCCCATTCATGACAGCATGTGGAGAGCTATGCCTCAACAATGGTGGCTCTTACCCTGGTTATCAATCAGCTTGACACCATTGTAAAAGCAGGGGCTGTGCCATCATGGCGATGTGCCAGTAAATCCTGTTTGCTTTGCGTTCAAAACTATGTGACCTTGGACATAGCCTTCAAGTATCAATCAGTCTCTTCATCTGTAAATGGGAATGACAAGAAAATGGATTTTTCAGGGCAGCTGAGAGGGGGAAAGGAGGCAATTTGTTCAAAAGCAGAGGGGTTTAAGGAGCTAATTAGGTGTTAGGAAATGCTGGCAGAAGCCAACTCTACCTCCTGAGGAACCGGCAGTGAATCCAGGTGCTGGTTCAGTCCTCTGGGCCAACCTCTTTCATTTCACAGGTCACTCTGAAACCTGGACCCCCACCTGTCTCTACTTTATCTCCGGCTGTCCCTGTGGATCCATGAGATAGGATGTGTCTGCCATCCCTGGAGGGACCTCATTTCACAGCTGGGAAAACCCCAGCATGCACAGTTCATGTCTTTGCAAAGTGATGCAGTTACAGAAATGTCTGGGCAGCAGGTGGCAAAATGGTGTTATCAGAACCACATAGATAATCATGCCTTGCTACTAATAATTCTTCATCTAGTTCCTGTTTTAGAATTTACAAGGGGCTTCCACATCCATTATCTCATTCAGTCCCCCCAAAGACCCCGCAAGAGTGATTTAGTTCAAGCAAGACTAACGCCATGCACTTGGGTATAGCACATTGCCCTTTTCAAAGCATTTCTACACTCATCATCTCACTGGCTTTTCCTCACACCCTCAGGAGATAGAAATGACAGGAATTATCAGAGGAAGAAACCAAGAAACAGAGAGGGCAAGTGCTGGCACAGATCCCACAGAGCCATTGACACATTCCAGCTTCAGATTGAGACATGGACCTCCTTCAACACCTGTGCTGCTCCCTTGATTGACTTTCCTCTCACGCCCTCCCTGAACAGGTAGAAAATTATTTTCCTTCTTGGACATTAGTATAAAACTAGCATATAGTACATGAAAGCTGTTCTGGTCAATAAGAATTATATAGAAGCCAGGACCACCCTCTCCTTACTGAGCTGAGTCATTATGTTCTTTGATCAAGGTCAGGATCTTGCCATTACAATCACACCTGTGTGTACTTGCTAACCAGCATGAAACCCCAGAGCATGCACTCAGGGCCTCCAGGGCAGACAGGATGGTGACCGTGGCTCAAGTCCAAGTCCAGGCTGAGCTCTCCTCCACCAAGGGGAGGTTGGGAGACTTGGCCATCTGTGGGCTTCCTTCTTTTTGCCTTCTGCTTACTGGCAGACCCTGGGCTTGGAGCTGATTGTGTCAGCCTGTCAGCCTATCTAATGACTCCTGCTCAGGCCTTGGCTGGCCTGAAATTAGCTGAAGGAAAGAAGAGACACAAAATCTACCCAGCCTCATGTGCTTCCCACATCATGTAGGGAATTGCTCGGGCTAGGGACATCGCCAGCCCTGTTGGGTGTCTGTTGGCTCAGGGGGTGGGCTAGAGAGGTGGGATGCAAAGCTGCAGGTGGAACCACTGAATGGAAGAGTAAGTCGGGGAGTACCCTCCTCCTCCCCATGGTAGGAGAAATGGGAGCTAAAAGCTGTAGAAGTAGAATCACTGCATGGGTGGGAGACAGAAGGAAGTCAAGTACTGGGCAGAGACTGAGTGTGTCCACAGTTATTACTTCAAAAAGGTGGAAAGGAAGAAGGAAAGGGAGTCAGGCTCAGGCCCTGGCGCCTTGCGCTCTGCCTGTCTCTATTTCAGGTTTCTGCCTTTCTGTCACTGTGGGTGCTGCTCTCGCTCTCTTCTATTATTATTGGTTTGGTTGTGGTTGCAGTCAACTTTACACCCTGAATGCTCTGTGTGAGGGTTGGGGTAGTGGGCTCATGAAATGTGAGTGACAAAGAAAGGGAAGGTCAAATGAAGCCAATTTATGGGTGGAATCATAGCCCTGTGGCCCCATGAGGAATGCAGTAAACCTACTCTACCTTTATTTCTTTACAAAGTCTATAAGCTCAGATTGGCTTTTCATTTTTTCTTTCTCTCAGCAAGGTTTCTCTGCTGTAATGCATGGTTCTTTCCAAGATGCATCCTTTAAGGGCGAAAGTCTTGAGTGACTATTTAAAAAGAGCTAACAGATTGGCTTCCTGAGATGGGAAGTGCTTTGGAAAATGTCAATCTTGGACAAACTTGAACAAAGGAATATATTTGGATTTACAAACCTGGATTCAAGTCTTGCCCCTACTTATTTTTTTCTTTCTTTTAACTAATAGACTTTCTATTTTAGAGCAGTTTTAGGTTCACAGCAAAATTGGGCAGAAAGTACAGAGATGTTTCCATGTACTCTTTGTCCCTACACATGCACAGCTTCCTCCATGGTCAATATCCCTATGAGAATGGTGCATCTATTGTAACTGCTGAGCCTACACTGACCGCTCATTGTCACCCAAAGCCCTTAAGTTTACATTGGGGTTGACTTTAGTGTTGTACATTCTATGGGTTTGGAGAAATGTATAATGACGTGCGCACCGTTATAATATACAGAGTAGTTGCACTGCCCTAAAAGTCCTCTGGCACCACTGGTTTTTTTTGTACATTCTTCAGAGTGTTGCCTTTTCTAGGATGTCATAATAGTTGGAGTAGCTGTACTTTTTAGGATTAGGTTAAACTATGTGAAATTAAGATTTTATAGGTCAGCACTGGCAGTTTCTTATGATTTAACGTGAGATCTGTGAGGACACTGGACAAGTCACTCAGCTTCTCTGCTGTTCTCCTGTTTGTGTCTGTGGAGTCAAGCCCCGCCCACCATCCCTGCACCCCTACTCAGTCCTCTGATCCTTTTGTGTCTACCTCTGAAATCTCTAGAGTCGAGTTCATTTTCTCCACTTCTGTTATTGCCCCATCCTACGCTGCCTGGGCTCTCGTCACAGCCCCTGAGTGGTTCCCATGACCCCATTCCTCCTACTGCAAGCAGAGGTAATGTTTAAAAACTAGGTACATTACTCTCTGCTCAACAACTTCCCCTGCCTTGTGACTGCCTACAAGACAGGGCCTGGATGCCACAACGAGGTCACAGGCAGAACCCTTCTGATCTGGACCCTGCTTTCACGTCCAGCTCCACTCCCTGACTGCCCCTCTGCAGACCTGGGTGCTCAGGCCTCATACCCCCTCAGGGCTTTTGTGCACATCCTGCTTTCCCTGCCCTCTCCTCCCCCTGAAAGAATCCTCCTGTTCATTGCCCAAGACCCAGCTCATCCCTCCTGGCTCTCAGCTTCCAGGTCACCCAGCACTCGGTGTTGTCTATGACATGACTGTGTCCTGCACTTGACTATGAGGCAGGGCTAGGGACTCCACCTTATTCATCTTTGATTCCCAGTTTCAGCATTTGGCAAATATTGGTTGAATGGGTGAGCAAGTCAATATGTGAATACATGTGGGACATGGCACCTGAGGACAGAGGCCAGGAACTATTCCCTTCCGAAGCAGAATTATAGTTCTTTGGAATTCTTGGTCTTATGAAACCCTAGACCTCTGAAGTTTCAGACAAAAGTCTTGAGGTTTTATTTCAGGCATGATTCTGAATGACAGACAGTAATGAAACATGTTCAAGAACAAAGGGGCATCATTTTAGAACAGTCCTGGCCAGCGATCTGACATTTTTAGGTCTCAGTGCACCATCGCTTTCAGGGGAGGAAGTGTGTGCATGCCTGTGTGTGCGTGTGTGTGTGCGCGCGCGTTTGTATGTGTGTGTTGGGGGGAGTAGCTGGCAGACAGGTAACTAATGCTTCCTACTGAGCCCTTAAGAAGAAGCACTGTATATGTGTCCTGATCAATTTTCTATATAGATGATTTAGTGCCGTCCTCAATCCATTGCATACCCTAGTCAGTCTGACCCATAGCTAGCAGAGGATTAGAGACAACAGGATAATCTCATCAGATGGTTTGATTCATCTGGTGACAGTGAAGGTTTTAGATGTCCTCCCCACTGACTCAAACTATAATTCTTTCTATTCTTCTAAAATATTTGGAAGCTGTCACTCTATAAACTGTCGACCTTTATTCCTACATTTTATCTCTTCTTGTCATTGAAACATTAAGGACTATGAGTCACACAATAGGCCAAAATAGCCTCTGTGTACTTTTCCTTGGTGGTGAGCACTGCAGGCAAATGCTCTGAATTAACTGATCCCTCTGCAGTCCAGCACCCCCAGCAATAGTGAGGACAATGCCTTTTCATTGGGGTTCAGAGCTACTACCAGTTCTGCTGGGGTTGTAGCTATTGTGCACCTGCTGGCTGGTCTGAGCTGGGCCTGGGTGGGCTCTGGTTATGAAGGTTTCCCAAATGGCAGGGAGTAGATGGGATAGTTGATGAAGATGGAGTCCAGAATCTTCCAGCTCAGCAGACCCTGAAGATATGGGCCACCACAAGCTCTGTCCAGAATATGTGGGCCCTGTGATATAATTGCAACTTCTCATTTAACCAGGGAATGTGGAGATTGTTACCTTAATAGGCTATTTTATTTTCAGATTTTTGTAGGCCCTGCACAAAATTATTTTTTGAGTCTCCATTCTACAATATATAGAACTATACCCACATCCCACAATAAAGCCACATACACATAGACGCACACACACATGCAGGTATGTCATTAAAGATTGAGTGGGTGGCAGTTGATTAATTTGTCATTTTAAGCTTTGTAAACATTTCATTACACAATTATTAATGTTTGATTTGCTAATTAATTTTTCTCACATTTTGGAACCAAAACATCTCTTTTTCAGGTGTAGCTATAAGGCTGCATGGGCTCTTTGTCTTCTACCAAAGTTGTCCAGTGAAATGTTCTCAACATGAGTATCTATGTGGCTTTCCATGTGTTCAACATGATAGCTAGGGACACCTGTGCAAGTGACGGAGCATCCTGGGTACTTTCCTACTTCACATGTCTTGAGTTGTTCTCTGGAATCAGATCTGCTAAACTGCTCCCATTTAGATTAGCTGTATGCTGGGCCTGCTGCACAGCTGTCTTCTGAGTTCTCCCATTCCTGCCATCCAGCCGAGGCACTCAGCTCTCTCTGAGGTAAGAGTCACCTTCCTCTTTCTTAGTCTATATCCTAAGTTTGACAGAACACATCACACAGTAACTTCTTGAGAACAGTGCTAAGAAGCCTGGAATTTAATTTCCTTTTGATGTGCAGGTGGGTTTTGTGCTCTCAGCAATTCCCTTTATGCTTGCACACGCACACACACACACACACACACACACACACACACACCCTCACTTTCTCCTGTCCTACCCACAAATTACAAGCCTTTTAAATTAAATTATAGTTTTGGTCTTGGATTCTATTTACATTTTTGTTAAAACAATCTGATTTGCCTCAAGGCAATGTAGATGACTGACTATCCTAGGGCATATATGACTAAGGCTAGAAGTGAAAAGCACAAAACTGAGTGGATGCACTGAATTCTGGGCCATGCCCCCTTTCAGATGTTCAAGACTTAACCCCAATGTGACTGTATTTGAAGATAAGCCCTTTAAAGAGGTAATTAGGGTTAAATGAAGTCATAAGGTGGGGCCCTGATCCAACAGGCCCTGTCCTTATAAGAACAGGAAGAGACATCAGAGCTCACTCAGTCGTGTCCGTCGTGTCCGTGTGCATGCATGCATAGAGGAAAGACCATGCAAGGATACAGTGAGAAGAGAGGACTCAGGAGAGACCAGACCTGCCAGCGCCTTGATTTTGGACTTGTAACCTCTAGAGCCTATATTGCCAATAAATATTTGCTATTATTTAAACCTCCTAGTCTACACTATTTTGTTACGGCAGCCCTAGCAGCCTAATATAACGAGTATTTTAAGATTTGTTCTCACTCTGTTGGTAGTATTTGCTCAATAAATATTTCCTTATCTGATCCTGAGCAAAGTTAATTGAAATGGTAAAAAAGTTTAAAGGGACCAAATAAGGGACCTATTTCAAAGAATGATACAGGCTTGCTGACTCGGCTGGGACCAGCAGTCAGAAGAGTTCAGGAGCGGTATGCTCTCAACTCTTGTCTCTCCACCTGCAGCTTTGCAATCTGTAGATCTCATCTGATGTATGGTACACTCTGTAAGCATTCTTTATGCTGGTGGGTCTGCAGCCTATGTGTCTCCTATTCTGATAGGATGATGTCAGAGCTTCTCTAGCTACTTAATTCGCACATGTCATTGGTTTGTTATTTGAAAGTTAAATCACAGACCTGGATGGTGGCCAGGTGCGGGGGCTTGCTCTCCCCTCTTCCACCTTTTGATTTATACCTGTTTACTTACTGATAAACTGAAGTGCTCCCTGCTGCATTTCACAAATAATCCAGCAAATCCTTGAGATTTATTTTAACGATTGATTGGAAAAGTCAATGTTGTACACAGAGGATTAAAAAAAGAAATATTTGGAATCACTTAAGTATCTGTTATCTCAAAGACAGTCTTGACTCCTCCGAATTTATACTGCCACAGGCAAAAAAGGGTGGAAAATTCCCATGTAATGTATAGCATAGTCTTTATTTTATTTTAGTGTTTTTTAAGTTACTGTTTTATTTTTTTTAATTCATTTTTATTGTTAGCCTTATTGGGGTGACATCTGTTAGCAAGGATTACATAGGTTTCAGGCATACAACTCTACAGTGCATTGTCAACTTGTTGTATAATAAGTTCACCACCTAATGTGACTTCTCTTTCCATCACCTTATATTTAGTTTCCCCCCCTCCTCTCCCACCCCCTCCCCTTTCTCCCCTCCCTATCCTACTCGTCCCCAAATAAACATTAAACTATTGATTGTGTCCATGGGTTATTTGTTTCTTCATTTCTTTCTTCTTTGCTTTCAATAGCATAGTCTTTATACTGGGAAGAACATGGCCAACCCTCAAAAGACATTGATCCTAATTGGAATCTATCCATTGATATATGGAGTAATCTGAATCAAGTTATTTAACCTCCCAAACTCTAGTTTGCTTAATTTTTATTATGCAAAAAAAACATAATGTGAAATTTACCATCTAAACCATTTTAAGTGTACAGTACAATAGTTCTAACTATATGTTCCTTGTTGTACAACAGATCTCTACAACTTCCTCATTTTGCAAAGCTGAAACTCTATACCCATTGAACCTCAGCTCCCTCCAGTCCCCCACTGTACAACTCCAGACCCTGGCAACCACCATTCTACTTTCTGTTAATATTCATCTAAAAAGAGGGAAACATCATTCTAACCTTTCATACCTCTAGTCTTTGTTGTGAGGCTATATTGAGTCGAATTCTGTGAAAAACTTTCATACTCATATGAATACACACACACAACATAATACACACATACATTTATATACTCCTATACTCTTATGTATATATGTATATATACTCCTATGTATACATATGTATACACACAACATAATACACACAGATACATATAGGAATATATAAGTTTATTTTTATTTTAAGGAATTAGCTCATGCAATTGTGGGGGCTGTCAACTTTGAAATCTGTAGGGCAGCTTGAAAAACTTGGGGAATTTCTATGTTAACAGTCTTGATGCAGAATTTTTCTCTGAAAAACCTCAGTTTTGCTTTTAAGACCTTCAACTGATTGAATGAGGTCCACCCATCAAATCAAAGGCCATCTCCTTTACTTAAAGTCAATTGATTGTAGATATTAACCACATCGACAAGATATCCTTAAAACAACATAGATTAGTGTTTGTAATCAAACACTGGGTGTATAGTACCTGGTAGGCTAGGTACTACAGCAGAGCCAAGGTGACATATAAAACTCGCTGTCGCAACATCCTATTGCCAAGTTTCCTAATTGATCTGGCTGTAATCTGCCCCTGCTTCAAGCCTCCTCCATACCATTTTCAGACACAGCATACTAAAAGACATCTCTGGGCAGGTCTCCCCTCTGCTTGATGTCCACCACCATGAGATGAAGACCAAGTCCTTCCTGCCCTTCAAACTGTGGTTTAAGCCCATCTTGCTCTTGCCTTCAACTTTTTGTCAACATAAAGATCTCACTTATGCTAAATCCTACTCCCTGCTGCTCCTCACCCCACCCCCACACCTGGGCTTTTCTGACACTGTGAGCCCTTGAGCATGCCCAAGGGCACATCTCCCTTTTCTAGCTCTGCCTATCAAAAGCCTCCCCTCTTCAATCAACTTGTCCAGAATTCAACTCATTATCTTACTTTAAAATGTGCTTCTCCTACTATTTTGGGTGCTCTGTTAATGTATTTCTTCCTCTTGCGTGGGCTAAGAATCTCAAATAAAAATTAATAAATAGCAGACTGGGGGAGGATATTTCCAATGCCTAAAACAGTCAGGGAATAATTTCTAGAATATACAAACATATCCTTCAAGTCAACGCAAAAGAACAAGGTGGGATTCCCTGGTGGTGTAGTGGCTAGGCTTCAGCGCTGTCAACACTGAGACCTGGGTTTGATTCCCAGCCAGGGAACTACCCACCCCCCCAAACAAAACAAAACAAAACAAAACAAAACCTGACAACAACAACAACAACAAAAACAGAGAAGTCAATAGAAAAATGGGCAAAAGTTATCCCATTCACAGAAGGAGAAGTCCTGGTAGGCAACAAGTATATGAACAAACGCTCAAACTCACTGTAATCAAATAAGCAAAAATTACAACAGCATTGTGGTGCCACTTTATAATCATCCAGATGGCAAAAATTAGAAAGGTAAATAATACCAAATGTCAGATAGGATGTGGTGACTTTATGTCTCTCCACATCTTCATCTATCACTTTATTGATTTGGGAATCATTAGATGACTTAGCTAAGGTTTATCTCTGAGCCCCATACTTGCAAATCCAACTCATTTTTAGACACCTCTACTTCATAGTTCCATTGGTTTATTAAATACATGTCCAAAGTGGAACTTGTGCCATGCTTCTGTGAGTGTGATTCTCCTCAGTTTCCTGTCTCAAAGGACCACCCATCAAAGTCATTCAAATCCCTAATTCCACCCTCTTTCTCACCACCTACCTCATCTGTCACCAAGCCTTTTGAATTTTAGAACTTCAGTGTATTCGACATCTGTCTCCCCTGTTCCATCCTTATCAGTGCTACCCCAGCTCAGGCCACCGTCTTTTACTGAATTACTGAAAATGATTCTCATTTGTTTTCCTTCTTTACAATCTAGCTAACTAACTCAATAATGAGTGCTTTCCATTTGACAACCATTTGGACCACTTGGACACTAGAGTGAATAAAATCTACTCCATGACCTCAAGGAATTTCCACTTCTCTGGTAGGAGAGAAGGACAAGTATGCAAATAATTATAATCTCATGATGGTGGGGAGTGGGGTGAGGGAGAAATGTAGTTACCATGCGAGCAGGGAGGAAGGATACTCAATACTACACAGCCTGTCCTTCCCAAGCCAATCATGTGGTCTTCCTAAAATGCAGGTCTGATCACATGGCCCTTGCTGAAAACTCTCCAGACATTCCCTGCTGCTTTTAGGATGAACCCTTGACATGTTATAAGCTACGGGTTGTCATTGCCTCTCTTTATACCTCCTGCATGAATTCTCTGTCTGTGAGAAATTATGCATATTTCACCCACAAATCATTCTTTCTTTTGCCTATGGATGGACCAACATAGAGCACCCACTGTAAGTTGAGTTGTATTTTGGGTTGGCAAAAATTTAGTTACCAATCTGATGAAATTGCGTGTTAAATATTTGCAATTTCTCCTGTCATTCTTCTGTGCAAGGATATGATAATCAATAGACACTATCTTCATTAAATGCCAGCAATATGAAATGCATTATGCTAAACATTGTGGGAGCAAATGTTTAACCCAACTTAACCACCTGATCTCTCCCTGCACACCCTAGCTCCACATTGGTTGTCTCTTCACCGACAGCCCAACCCTACATGTCTGAATGGTGTTCCTTCCACATCCAGATAGAACACTTTTTACTCCTTGGAGAGTCAACATCTCCCCTTTCAGCTCTTTTGCACCATACTCCTGCTTCTCCCATGTGGCACCTGTCATTCCTGTCTTATGCTATCTTTGCTTACATTCATGGTCCACCCCTGCCCCAATCCAGACTGGTCTCCTTAATGGGGGGATGATCTTTGATTTAACTTTGCATGGTGTCTGGCACAGTCTAGGTAATCAATGTGCTAAATTAGTGAGAAATTGTTTTTTTCTAGGAACTCACAATTCTCAGTTGATTATGGACTCAAGTCTAAATTTTATACCCAAAACTTTAAAGCCTTCTAGAATTTGGTCCCACGGTACCTGATCATCTGCTGCTGCTTCACCAACACTGACCCTCTGGGTCAGTCAGCATGGTTCACATTTGAAATATGTCACACTCATTTGCTTCAAAAATGTCGACTGAGATGAATACTGAAAATGTATGTTGAGAACCTATCACATGCCAGGCCCAGCTCTAGATGCTCAGGATAAAATGATGAGAAATTGGGTGTGCTTCCAGGTCTATTAGAATGGAGAGAATGCAGAGGAAGCCAAACATTGAGTAACAATAATGGAAAATTGTGGAAAGTGCTATGAAAGAAGCAAAAGGCTCTATCAGAGATCATAATGGAGGTACTTAGACTGTACCCCTGGCTGGGAGGTTCACTCACCCCTCTCTGCCTACTGAATCCCTCTCCTTTCTTCATTTCTTTTAACCCCATGGCTCACTTCTGGGAAGTCTTCCCAGATTGCTGCCAGCCCTACCTTTTCCTCGTGATACTATCACGTGCCTCCCCAGATGTGCTTAACTGTCCTTGGCCAACAAGCATCCATGCTGATACAGGAGGTGCAGAGATGACGTGGCCGTGGCTGCCAGGCCTTCAGTAATCCTGTCATGCAGTTGCTTCCATGGTTTCTAAACCAGGCTCATGAGCAAACTACAATTTCTGGGATTTTTTTGCACATTCAATTACTACATGAGGCAGAACACTTTATTCAAAGCAGTGAAAACTTCATGCAAGGCAGCCCAGCCAAAGGCATAAAAAGGCACCAAGCTGGTGCATCTCATAGTCACACACCCATCCCCCTAGCTGGTCTTTCCCTGGCCCCATCTTGACTCATTTCCACCTGTGGTAGGCATGGATACTCTTCCTTCTCTCTCCCCAATCTCAGCCTTGTGCTGAAGTTTCTGTTAATTTACATTTAACTCATTCATAATGATTTGAGTGCTCCTTGATGCTTGGGAAAGATCCCTCAATTCCTAAAAGCCTAACAGACTTTCTCCACCTGGGAAGAGACCTGTCAGTTGAGTCTCCTTAACCAGGCAGTGGGAAGTTTTGTATAACAACCAATATGGTAGCCAATATGGGGATGGGAGTTGGGAATGGAGGGCTCAGGAAGAGATTAGCATTTGGGATACTGTATCTTGCATTTTACATTTATTATTTCTAATTCTTAACCATTCTTGCAAGGTAATATGATTATGCCCATTTTTACAGATAAAGAAAGACACAGAAAAAGAACAACTTGGCTAAGAGACAAAGACGACAGTCTAGTTTAGTTGAGCAATTTTAATACAGTATGAGACATGACATAATGCAGTTTGCATATAGTGATGATTATTTAATTTCAGTGGGCACCAGAAGCACCTGGAGCACTCATTCAATCACAGGTCGCTGGGCTCCATCCCAAGAGTTTCTGATTCATGAGGGCTCAGTGGAGCCTAAGAATTTGCATTTCTGGCACGTTCCCTGCTGCCACTGCGATTGCTGCTCCAGGGACCACACTTTGAGAATCATTGTTGTAAACCATGGTGTGAGACCAGAGGAGGGAGAAACTCCCAGTGCTTTGGGGCAGTTCAGGAAGGCTTCGTACAAAAAGCAACACTTGGAGTGGGTGTGGAAGGTTACTGAGGGAAAGATCGAGCACATGCACACTTACAGATGCAAGGCAAGTTCAGGTGCAGTGAGTAGCTCAGAGAACATGGACAGTTGGGGTGACTCTGCAGAGCTTGTATTCGCAGGAGAGGCGGCTGGCAGGTGAGCCTGGGGACTGGTGGAAGGCCACACTAAAGCCATGCTAAGGAGTTTAGACTTCATCCTTTGGGAACCGGGCTTTTAATGAGAAGAGTAATGTAATTCTCTTTGCCTAACTGTGTTCTAATTATTTATTCATTAAAAATAAAAAGGTATTAATCATTCACTTTGGCAAGAAATGCTAGGGGTATACAAATCTCACAGTCTATAAAGGTAGTAACAAGTGGTGCCTTTCTAGTCCTCACTAAAGCGATGAGGGCCTCACAGGCATGCTCTCATTTATTCCTGGCAACAGCTTTTGCAACACACGCTGCTGTTATCCCATTCTAAAGATGAGGAAACTAAATTTATGGGGGCAAAGGTACAACTCTTGAAAGCAGCTAAGTAGGAATTTAGGTTTGAGTGTAAAGGATCATTTTTTTTTTTTGCATTTTAAACCTGTTTTTTGTTATAACATCTTTACCTTCAGAGTTTCTATCTCTGCCTTCTTTCACCCCACACTTGTCATATCCAATACTGAGCTGCTCCTACTGCACTGGGTAAAAGCAGCCCCAGCTGGCCCTGCAATTCCTTTCTCCTTGCAGGTGCCCTGACCGCTACACAAGGGCACAGGCAAGCAGGAGCTGCAGCTTGTTATCTGGAGGATCTGTGGTCTTCACAGTGCGAAAATGTCATCCCAGGGGGGACAAGCAGGATCTATCACTGTCACACCCCAAGGCCTTTTTTTTATTCTTGCAAACTCAGGGCTTTTCAGATCTTTAAGACTGATCAGAGATAGAACACTACAATAGCTGACTTAAATCTCAGCAAGTGAGGAGGCAAGGCAAAGAGAGGTGCCACGCATAAAATAAAGTACACCGACTCTTTTTGGGAAGATAAAACATAACTCTTGGTACCCGCAGCACAATAAAAGCCCTTGGAGAACAGAGCAGATCTTTGTCAGGAATTGTATCTCATTTAGCTCCATTGTTTCACTGTGTTCCTTTCAGAATGAAAGTGATTTATCTTGCTTTGGTTTCAGGTTGCCTTTAGTTTTTCCTCTCACAGAAATTTCTCCTCCATTAGTAGACAAGCACTTTTTCCCTTCCTCTCTCTTCACAAATAGGACTTTCATCCTCAATATGTTTATGCTCAGCTCTCACAGTCTAATTCAGAGATAGAGCACTACAATTTCTCTCCCCACTTTGTAGTGATTTAGGTTATTCAGACAATACTGCTGTGAAGTAGGTTTTAAAGATTTCAATGATTCCATTCTTTTGAAGTGTGTGTGTGTGTGTGTGTGTGTGTGTGTGTACAAATATTGATCGGGAAATATTTGTGATCATCTGCTAGCTTCTTTGCACTCATGAAGCTACACTGTTACACTGTTACACTGGGTAGGTACTGTGCCAACATGCAGCTAAAGAAGAGGCCACACGAAAAACATTTAATTGTGGTGTAGACGTTAAAGAGCAAAATGGTGAGATAAGCAATATCCCAAGGGCAAATTTAGAGGCTCTGTTCCTTGCATTTGGAGAAAGAAAGATAAAATTCATAATGGATATTTATACTTCATTGCGGATTTTATCAGAACGTTTTCTGGGGGGAAAAAATTAGACTGAAAACATTGGTATATCCTTAGAGCCCCTGTATCTGCCAGGTGCTATGCATGTTATCTTTGGTCTTCAAGTAGCCTTAGTAAGGTACAGGGAACTGAGGTTTACAGCAGTTGAGTGATTTTCAAAGAGCTATGTGGATCCTAAGTAGCAGAGTTTGATTTTAATTTCTAGTCTCTTGACAATATAGGAGAATGTCTGGGATGTAGAGAGCTGGACCCAGGCTGGCAGACCAGTCCAGATTTACTAGCAATAAGTGACCACTGTTTCCTATATTTCAACCCTTCTTGGAGTTTCTCCCAAGTTCTTGCCCCTCCCCAGCCACTCACAGTAAGTGTCTGGGCATCTGAAGGCTGCCTGGTCTGGACAGTATATCAGACCAGCTTGGTGAGCTATGACACTCCCAGCCCCGTGGTGAGTGAGATCAGGAAGAGTCTATTTACTGTATTATTCTGAAGGATGGAGCACTGAGAATGTGCAAATCTGCATGTTGGGAGGTATGGGACTGCACACTAAATCGGAGGTGACCAGTAAGCTCCTGTAGCTCGCCCCGTCCAGGTCTTGGGCTTATCACTTCCGGAGCCTGTGGTAGACAGGAGAAGGGAGCTATGTATCTTAGAAATGGTCACCTCTAACCTGCCATACCTTCCCTTTCCCACGCTCACCTGGTCTGCCTCCTACCCCATTCTGTGTTCACTGCCTCTTCTCCACTTTCTTGCTGCCCTCTCCTCTACCAGAGTCCAGGGACTGTTCTCTCCCAGGTCAAGTGTTGGCCTTGGGGATCTCCCTCACTACCAGAGCTTTGAACAAAATTATAATATAATACCATAATATACTGTATTTTGCTGTGTATATTGTGCTCCCATGTATAATACACACCCACATTTTTGGCTCAAACTTTCAGGGTAAAACATCTTTCATTTTAATTTTTTAATTCAAAATTGTATTTGTTTATATTTAGGTACTTGTCTTTTGTCTTCTAAAGGAATTTCAACGTTTATTTTTTAACATATTATGGTACAAGAAATTTTATGTACAAATAATTACAAAACATAAGAACAGATACGGGTACAAGAAATTTTATGTATAAAATTTTTTCATATATAAAAACACTGATTATTGTATTGCAGGGTATTATTTTGCATATGGATATCATTACATATTTCTACAGTTATACTTTAAACTCATAAGCATAAAGAAAAGAATTAAAAACATTTATATAGATACAAAATTAGTACTACCCATGTATAATGTACATTTTTAGTTTTCCCTCACAAATTTGGGAAAAAAAGTGCATGTTATACATCACAAAATATGGTAATATAATATAATCATTATACACACATGTGCATTTATATTTTTCAAAGCCATACATTATGTAAGAACATATACCCATATAGTCTTCAGATTAATGCTTGTATGCATAGATATATACATGTATATATTATTCAAAGCCATATGTGTATATATGTATACAACACACACACACACACACACGCACGCACACACACACACACCTTGCATTTTTATTTTTACTTTGGACCTCTTCTTTGAATTCCAGGCTCATTAATTCCACTGCCAACTGCTCATAAATCCAAATTATCTAAAAGGAGTTTTAATAGAAATCTCAAACTTAACATGGTCCAAGCAGAACCGCTGTATTTCCCTCAAAAATATCAATCCCCACTCCAAACTTCTGTATTTACTTAAGTGGCACCACCATCATCTATCCAGTTGCTCATGTCAAAAATCTGGAGATTCCCTATTTCCTCCTTTCTCCCACACGTTTTCTTCTGCCCATTAGCCCTGAAGCAGGTCCGGATGCAGCGGCTTCTCACCATCAGCGCTGCTGCAGTCCTGCTCCAAGCAAAGAGCTGGCACTTCCGCGCTCTCCTCCCCATCACTCCCACACAGTAGGAAAAAGGACCTTCTAAAACCTTCAGTGACATCATGTCACTGCCCTGATCAAACCCTCCAGTGGTTTCCCATTTTCCCGAGAACAAAAAGCAAACTCCTCACCACAGCCCTAAGACCCTCCCTCCCTCCATCATCTGGTTCCCACTTCCGTGCCCCAGCCTATCCCCATCATCACCTATGTCCAGGTACACTGAGCATCCTCAAGCCGTCAAGCCTGTTCCTTTGTTAGGGTAGGCTGACCAGACATACTGCTCTAAACAGAGAAGTACTATTGTTTTCTGTCCTGTACGTCCGGTCAGCCTATCCTAGGGCCTCTGTGGTTTCTGTCCCTCCTGCCTGGAGCTCTTCCCCGGCAGAGCTGTGCTCATCTTCACCTCTCAGAGCTCAGCTCTGTCATCCCCTGTCATCCCTCCAACTCTGTCATCTGAGACAACTCTCCTGACCCCAAAGCTGACCAGCCCCTCCATCTCTGCCACAGCTCTCTGTTTGATCTTTGTGGCACTTGATTGTCCCTAAAACAACATTTTTTTCACTTACTTCTGTACCTGTCAGTACTCTTTCCCTTCTGCTTTCATCTAAGAGTTTCGTAGTTTTTGCTCTTACTCTTAAGTCTTGGTTCTGTTCTCAGTTAGTTTCTGTATGTGGTGTAAGGTAAAAGTCCAACATCATCACTCTTTTGCAGGTGGATATCCACTTTCCCCAGCACCACGTGTTAAAAAAAAAGGTTCCCATTGAGTGGTCTTTTCACCATTGTTGAGAATCATGTGCCTATTAGAAGGGTTTATTTCTCTCTTCTATTGCATTGGTCTGGATGTTTATCCTTATACCACATTAGTGTTTATCCTGAGAAGGAGGAGTCATTTTGGGCAGGTGCCAGGCCTGGCTTCCTGCCGCTCAGCCCCTGGCAGAGGGGCTCAGTGAATTCTGATGACTGCCTGGGTTTGTTTCCAGCTCTTCCTTCTACAGCCCAGATGGACTTCCTCGTGTGGCTCATGCTCGGCCTGTGACAGGCAGGCCACCTCCACAGACAGCCTGACTGACAGGCTCCTCTTCTTTCAACTTTGGGTTGGAGGGAACTCCCTCCCTCCCCTTTCTCCAAACTGACCACCACATCTGCTGGGTTAATTTGACCTTGCCTTTTCCCATTCTCATTTGACTTATAATCGGTGGTTGTGCATCCAGCGTTTTCTTAGCCTACTGCTCCCCTCTTTCAAGCATTAGTCCCAGCCTCTGTGTCTGGCGCCTGACACACTACTGCATCACTGTGTGTGTGCTACTGTCCTCCTTAGCACCATGTCCAGCAGACCTTCTTGGTCACCCACAGGGGACACACCCACCTGCCTCCTGGAGCTCTTCTGCTTAACTTGAACCCCTGTGTCTCCGAGGCACAGGAAGACAAAGAAAAGTTAAGCCACGCTCCATTCCAGCCTTGTCCAAGTCACGTCTAAAGGCCATCCTGCTTTTTGTTTTTCTTTCCAGTCTCATAAATAAGGCCTCGGTAATGGTAGGGAGGGAATCCAGAGGACAGGAACACAGCATTACATCATCACATTACCTACACTGATGTATTTTCAAGGCCAGCAAACTCAATTAGCTCGTCGGTAATAGCTGTACCAGCAGTGGGACTCACACAGCATAGTTTATTGGTCTGAGGAAGGACACAGAAAATGAATGACAGTGCAGCTCCCCATGCAGAGCTGCCAGCAAACTAACCCAAACTGTAGCTCAGTCCTAGTGTGGTTTGCTTTGGATCGTTTTGAACTGCTACTCATAGTTCAGTTGTTCGATATGTATTTAAGTCCCGAGAAATACAGTGCCTAGTTATGAATATTTGTTATTAATACATCACCTATTGCTGAGCAGGTCTGATTTTTTTCTCTTTTCTCTTTCCTTCCTTCCTTTCTCCCTCCCTCCCTTTCTATTTTTTTTCTTTTCTTTCCATAGTGCCTTCCTTTTTTTTTTTTTTTTTTGGGTAAATAAACAAGCCTTACCACCACTGAGACCTAGAGAGATCAGGAAAGTTACCTGTAGAAATTTAGCAATCGCCCTTATCTCTGTCAATACTTAATAATCATCATTCTCAGACATATCAAACATCAGCCAAGCTAATGTGCTGGGTGAGTTAAAGGAAGGGAGAAAATTCTGATTCAGAGTAAGTGGGGATGAAGGAGAGTTAGGACTACTAAGAAGTCAAAATCATGTAATATTTTAACCACAGTGTCATGAGAACAAAAAGTTTTAGTTGAACAGTCCTGAGAATTTAACTTGTCCAGCCCTGTAATTTTACAAAGGAGAAAAGGAGAGAATAGGAGGCTGAGGTTTATGTCCTCTAGGTCACAGGGCTGGTGAGCAGAAATGCAGACTTACTATGAGTCCATGTGCTTACAGAAGGGACCTCTTCTAAGTTCTTTTCAGAAGGGGCTTCATCATCCTGAGATGAGCACATAGTGGGCCTGCAGGTGCTATCAATGTTATGTTAGTTAGCTTTGTACTTTTAATAGTGAATTCCTTGTGTGTAGTGCTGTTTCAGTGTAGCTGTCACACATCAAAACTGTGAAATTGGAAGCATTGAAATTCTGCTGCAAGAAAGTTAAGTCATACTTCTCTCAAAGCAACCTCTAGTTCCCAGGTCATCTTCAGCCTGAAGGTTGGTTTGCCAGTTCTCCTCTGCAAACAAGAAGAGGGCCTCCATGCACAGAGGCCCCACATCTTGGCTGCAACAATAACTGCTTTTATGTAGAACTCACTTAGAGCACATGGAGATGCAGTGCTGCGTTCTAAATGGCTCACAAATCATGTAGTTCCTTAAGAAGGAGTTTAAAAGAGGGCTGATTGGCTGGGCAACCCATGGGCAGAATAGCAAGTGATGTGTGTCTTCGGCATCTTTCAGCCATTTACGGCTCCGAGGAACCACTGGAATGGTGAGGCTGGTGATGTGTGGTTGCTAAGGAGAAACCGCTCTAATTCACAAAGATTCTCTTCTTGCCTTTTAATGATCTACCTACCCCACAGAAAGCATTGTGTTGAAGCTGTACCAAAATGTTTGTACCAAAATGTTGAGCAGTTCAGTGGACAAACAAGACAACAAAAATGGTTTTGATATTTTTTAACCATGGGACTCTTACTATTCAACTTGAATTCATCAGGATTTAGATGTGTATTGCTGTCTCCACCTCTCTCCTACCTTTCTACTTTTCTCTCTTTATCTTCATAATGAGGCCATGTATGTTATCAAAGGATATAGTAAGATTGGAATCAGATATAGGGTTACATCACTTGCAAGCTGAGTGACCTCACACATGTTGCATGATATTCTGACTCTAACATGAAGGGTAACAACAGGGTGGAGAAAAGATTGAGTTAGATAATAGAGAGGGTGTCCCCAGAGCAGTGCATTATAGATTGTAGACTTTCTTTCATTCTTTATTCAATAACAATTCTTTAAGCAACTTCTCTGCCAGCCCCACTCATAGATGGTGGTGTGATAGCACCAAATAAAAGAGATAAAAGCTTGCTTTCATAGAACTGATGTTCTAGTGCAGGTGACAATAACAAACTGAGTGTGATATATGGAATGTGACACAATGATAGCTGCCATAGAGAGAAATACAGCAGGGAAGGGGACAGGGAGTGTGGGCTAGGGAACAGATGTTTGACATTTAAATGTGCCATCAAGGAAGGCCTCATGGAAAAGATTGTCTTTGAGTAAAGGCCTTAAGTGGTGATGGCAAGAGCTGAGATATTGGAGAGAGTGTCCCAGGCATGGGTGTAGTGCAATATACAGTGACAATTTGTATGTGAGAAAGAGCTGTGGGTGAGAGGAAGCTACGAAATGGGTGCAGTTTTTTGCACCATTCTGCCCCTCCTTTTCTTCCTAACCTGCTCAATCTGAGCCCCATTCAGAAACATGGGGAGCAAGAGATCACACAGACCCAGGCTGCGAGAACACGTAGGCAGGATGAGTTGTTAGTTGGCAAGAAGGGACAAGGAAGGCAGGCTGTTGGTGTTACGAGTAATTAAAAAGCCTCTGCAGATAATTAAAACATAGTGTCAGGAGGCCACACCTATGTGACCAGTGCCCAGCCATTGTAAGTGCTCATTAAATACCTTCTGGATGGAAGGAAGGATGAAAAAAGACTCCAAGACAATAGCGGTTAGCAGAGGTAGAAGCAGGAAGCTGGGTAGCAATCTGAAAATCCCCACTATTCAGAATGCAGCCACAAAGACAGAATCTAGCAGAACTGGGTAATAAGAATAAGGTAAGGCCTTATTTCGATATCTGGGGAAATGAACAGGGAGCAAGAAGTGGTCTCAGACACGGTAACATAAGACAGGACACTTGATATTGAAGCTGAAGTTCAAAGACAAAATGGTACCAGTAGGAAGTGGATTAGAGGCTTCATAGAAAAGGCATCAAGCAGTCCCTCCCAGAGGAAGCCCTGCCCCCACTCTTTGATATGGACCTCTGGTGCTGTCTTAGTTTTATGGGAAATGCTCTGGAAACTCACCTTCAACCACCTCACACCATATTCAGGATTGGAGTCCTTCCTGTGTAGGAATTCTGGAGACTCTAACTCTGATGAGACATGAGCTATGTGCCTCCATGGGCTCTTCCCTTTCTATAGCCAAGGAAAGGCTTTCAGGTTGAGTGTTTGGCTGTGCCTGCCCTCATCAGCTGTGTTAGCTGGGTTTCTTTAGCATGCTGCTTTACCTTTACTTCGTCTGCTAGCTACCTGCCTCCTCTTCAAGCTTCCCAGATAAAAATAATGAAAAAGTAACCAGGAGAAATATAATAGGGCAATTAAGCCAAGGGCAAGACAGAGTTGGAGAGACCTTAGAGACTGCCTTGTGGATTTGCTTCATATTTTCCATACCTGAGGGCAGGCAACTCCTCAGGCTTCAAAGACCTCCCCAAGCTCACATTGGGCCTCTACTGAGACCTGCACCCATGGTTTACCCCAACCCTGACCTCACATTATAGGACAGTGTTAGAAGATGAAAAACGAGAACAAGCTCTACTAAACCCCACCTCCCAGGTTTTCCATGATATATGCACCCAGGAGATGTTGAGAACATTCTTCATAAACAAAAGTAGTGCTGTCGAAGGTTCCAGAAAGGAAAAAAATGAATGTTCAGATAGAACAGTGGGTTATAGAAGGAAAGACAAACTAAATGGGAGCACCTTTGATAGGGAAAATAAGCAACAAGTGAAGATGTGTTAAAATGAGCCAACTTCTCACATCGATATGAAATATAAGCTCTATGGGTGGGGCCATTTATTTCAGCTCCCTTTCCCCAGGAACCCAGAAGACAGGAATGGAAATGAAGTATAGATACTGGAGACACCAGAGAATATAGTCATGGATACTCACCTAGCAGGGAAGAGAAGAGGGATGGGGGGCTCCATATGACTATGGAACAGGTGCCCCAGGCAGGGGGACATAGCACCCCTTTGGGAGGAGACTGAAATGCTGGGTGGATGAAGTGTCTTTGTCTAGACCAGTCAATTAGAAGGGCCGGCTGAAGACCATGACTTTTTCTCATAGCTGAAGGAGCTCAGCTGAGCTCAGCAGAAGATAACCAGGAACTGAGTGCTCATCATTGACTAAACTCACAAAGACGAGGGTAGCACCTTCTGGATTTTTCTTGTCATCATTATTGAGACCTGTTGGAATACAGGCCATCTCTTCAGGAGGACTTCAAGCCCATTGAGGTCATGATCTTGCTTTGTTTATATGTTCAAGGCCTCACTTTAACAAAAGCTATTAACTCGTGAATCCTTTGTGTAGTGGTTGTGCCTGAAACTGTTTTGCCTTGATCCCCCTGAAGCTGAGGCATTGACGCTTTTTGAAACTATGGCTGCCGCCAGAACTACCTCCCATAAATTACAGCCATGTAAAGGACCTCTAACAAAGTCAGCAAGATAATCTTCTTCCCAATGCACAGCAGTGTAATTGTTTTAAGTCACTAACACTTGGGGTGGTATTTTGGGGTAGAAAGGCTACTGATATGCCATGAGAAGAAGATTTAGAGGACATAAGAACAAAAGAGGAAACTAGCAGGAATCAGATGCGATAAAAGGTAACTGTAATACACCGTTATATGCCCAGGCATTCTGCCTGGGCTCTAAGCCAATGTTCCTGGATCAAGATGTCCTTCTCTGACCCACTTCTGTGTAGTTGCCCTTACAGTACAGGCCCATCCTATGTCCATGTTCACACCTTGAGTCAGGCCTCAATTGATCCCACTATTGGATTATGGGCCGGCCTCTAATTGGGCTCTTGGGTGCCGACCCAATCCCACCTTATCAATTACCCTCAGACTTGGGCTTTACAACGAAATACTCACATTCCTGCACCATCCTTTTTGCTTACTGCTTATCTCTTACATCTGACGTGGCTCACCATCTCCCTGGCCCAGTCCTGGGCTTCGTCCTCTGTTTCTATTCCCATCAGGTGCCCAGAAAAAGTCTTGCATTGAGGAGTTGGCATCATGGCTGAGCTTCAGGGCTAGAACCCAGCCCAAGAGTTGCTCATCCTTTTCCTTCAAATTTCCACCCTGAAACCTATCTTCTGATGTCCTCCTGGATCTACTGTTTTTCCACGTGCTCTCACCTGCTAACCTGTTTTCCAGCATATTGGGACATCACTTACTGAGAATTTCTCTGCTGCCAGTGGCACGCAGCCTGGCTCACATGCCTCTCCCTGGTCGACCCTGGAGAATTACAGTATTTTCAAAGTCAGCAGCTGCTTCTTCCAAAGGATTACTGGGGAGTTTCCCTGCCAGGGTGGATTATACCTGTAACAAAAGCTATTAACTCGTGAATCCTTTGTGTAGTGGTTGTGCCTGAAGCTGTTTTCAGGTAGAAAGAATGCACTTGATTCATGAAGAGGCATTTTCTATTTGAGAAAAAAAAAAATTAAATCCCTTTTTTGCACTCCAGTAAATAAAAGGACTATTCTATTAAGAAGCACTAGGAAAAACTAGCTCTTAGGAGCAAATGAATATTTTCAAATCTTGTTTAAACAAAGACACAGGGAAGGGGATGTCATAAATATAAGATATTTTTTCTTGTTTTCAGGGAATGAGATGTCCCAGTGATTCTAAGTAACAGCAAATCTATTAGTATGTGTCTTGAGGCAAACCATTTTTTGATCCTAAAGTCCCTTTTTACATCTTTGGGGTATTTAAAAAAATGGTCTTAAACTGATATTAAAATGTCTACAGGACTCCTCTTCAAACCTCCTGTACTCATTAAAGGTCTGTAACTGGCCAGGAGCCTTGTATTGGAACTGCTTCTCCCATGATGAGGGGCGTGGGCAGGAGGCATCTGAACTCTTCATGAGCAGATATTGACAGGGATATTCAGACATTTTGAGCTAGACAAGCACACATGCAACACAAAAATGTACATAATTTAGATACAATTTGCCACACATGCTTGGTGTTTCAGGACAACTTTATATCCAATTTTATTTCCTCATATCGCTTTCATTCTTCTGGAGATGCTGTATTTCTGGAAATACTGACTGAATAAGTTCAGTCTATAATGCTAATAACTGAGCAAACTGAGATTTTCCAATAATGAGTGCAATGATAATCCTCCATCCTCAGTAGAAATGAATGTTAAAAGGGGCCATGTATGTTCTTTTATTTACATGCACAGATGATTATTGTCTATCATGTGATTTTTAAATGAAAGATGGTTAATTTAATATATAACAAAAAGAAATGTCAAATTTTTACCTTTGTAAGACTGTATCGTTTTGGAATGCTATGTATCATAAAGTCAGATTAACAGCAGTCTAAGCAAGAAAGCCATTACAATTTTCACATACAGAAAGTAGCAAGTAGGGTCTTCCAAGGTGGATTCATTGGTCGGTGGTATTAGAATACTGACCTGGCATCTCTGGATTCTCTTGGCTTTGCCTCATAGTCACAAGGTGGCTGCTGCAGCTCCAGACATCTAGACCATACACAGAAATCTTAGGTAAGGAGAAAGTGTCAAAAGCAAAAATGAATTTTTTAAAGCAGATTCCTTTTCTACTTTTCTTCTTTCTTTTTTTAAATCAGAGAATACAAAAATTTTAAGATGGCTCCCTATTCTATTTTATTGACATCTCTATCACATGTCCATCTCTATCTAAAAGAGAAATTTAGGAAGTTAAAATAGAGCAAAGAGATAGAAATGTACATATAAACTAAAAAAGGACTCAAAATAAAGTAATCTTAACAATTCTGGAAGTTCTATTACTCAACAAATATAAATGTTTTCTTTTTTTTCAGGTAGAATTTCCTAGCTGAGCATTTCAGGGTGACAAGCAGCTCTGTTTCACACGATAACTTAGAAATCCAGGCTGATGGATTTCCATGTTGTTCTAACCTTTGCCCTTCCTGCTCTTGGGGAGACAGAAAAATTAGAAGTTCAGGGTCTGGCATCTCCTTCTCAACAAGTGAGAAAGAAGCTGCATATATCACTTAAGCTCAAATTGAACTGGCAGGAGTACAGTCACATGGTCATCCCAGCCAAGAAGAGCTGGAAAATGTGTCCCAGGTTGGACTTGGGTCAGTTACAGCTGCAGCAGTAGGGCAGAATGGATTTGGGTTTCAGCCTGCATCTCTACCACACCATGACTGGCTTACACAAATTGGGATTTATTCCTTGTTCTGGCTGACAAACAGTCCTTTGTAAGATCAAAGGATATGGTACTTCCACCTGCACTTAAAATAGAGGTTTTATTAAGAATAAAAAAAGAGTGAGAGGTAATAAGTAGTATCTACGACAGGCATGTCATATAAGTAAAGTTATAACTCAGAAAAGAAAAATATCGTAAGGCACTATGTCCTGCTTTGGGTTTTGTTGTTCTGTGTATGACACATTTACTTTCATGTCAGTGTCCAGGACCAGGCCCTCTCCTCTGTGGGGACTTTTTTGGTGACATCTCTTTGTCCCACCCCACACTGTCCCCTGAAGCACCATGTTTGGAATACTGGAGGTGTTCAGTGTTTTCTAATGACCAGCATATTCACAAAACTCCACTCCTTTGGAAAACAGAGGGGCTGGGGATCAGAGCACTCTATGGTTTTGGCCACTGCTTCCTCCAGCGGCTGAGGACAGGCAGCGTGATAGCAGGATGAGCACATCTGGCAATGCCAATTACAATAATCACCTTAGAGGAGAGCTTCACTGTGCCGAGTTGGTTCTGTGTTGCTGCATTAGATTTTTCTCTGCTTCCTACTCTCATGACACTTAGTACGTTGCTCTTTATAACTCAAGATGTTGCAAAAATAAGTAGTTGTGTGCATATCCTTTTTCCTTGCTTGAGAATTTAGGACCTTCAATGTCAAGGAAGAGTTCTAAATCACATTTTTTCTCAGCATCTTTCATAGTGTCTGGCAATATAGGATTTACTTATTTAAATGTGGAGAAATTTAATGAAAGAAAAATTTTCTCATACTGACTTAAAACATTCTTCAGATCTCCTAATAAGACTAGCCAGTTATTAAGAAAATAAAAAAGAGACTCATTGTGCCCTCAGGACAATTAACACTATTAATTGTATTGGCTAAGCCTATATTAATTGAACACTTATTATGTGCAATATAGTCATCTAATGCACAGCAAAGAGTGATTTAGAGGTAAATTTAGTGTTTTGAGCTCAGGATTGCCTAACACGCTTAATTATAGAATTGCAGACCCTTTCCTTCTCTATTTAAAGTTGAATTTAAGGATTAGTGAGATGCTAGGGGATTTCCACCAAATAGTGAGCTTCCTTCAGTTTGGCATACCCCGTAGATGGGGGGTGACCAACTGAACAGACTACTATGTGAAGAAGGTAAAAGCCAATTGCTGAAAAAGTCTATTCCAAAACAAAGTCGCTATGATTATAAGGAGGAAGAGTTCATTCTTTAACTGCATTCCATTGGGCCTGAACTTACCCTGCCTTGTTCTTCCATTGTAAAGACTTTGACTGTCATTAATGACTTGAAATATTAGGAGATTTGATAATGTTAGTGTCACTGCCTAGTCACTTATCATGATGAGTTTTTGAAGATGTTCCCAGCAGGGCAAAGCAAAGGAAAGCAAAGTGATTAATGTTGACTGGGTTTAGGCTCTGGACTTGATTCAGAGCTCTGGTAAGCTCTATGGGAGCTGTTTATCCTGTTTTTTGGCACAGACATCTTCAGACCACAGTCCAGTCTCCCACACTGGCCAGTCCCAGTGAAGACTCAAAGATTAAGTTTGCTCGTGTCTTTCCTACCTGGCTGCATCATAGGAGAATAACTGGGCACAGAGCACTTGCCCTTAACGGGATCCTTTTTTAAGAAATGGGGAGAAGAGATATGGGCCTTTTTTCCTAGACTTAATGTTTTTAGAACACAGGTAGACGAGTATTGATAAAGGAGAGTGCCAGAGAAAGAAAGTCAGCCATATAAAGGAATTTTTAATGATCATTAGCAAATGTGGCCAAACAATGGCCTGGAATATAATTCATCTATTATAAGTTCTCTCCTCCACCCCAGATGGGGAGTGAGAGGTAAAGAGGGGACATGATTTAATGTCCCCATAGGCTGGAATCACGGGGCACATATGATGAAATGGAATGTAGTAGGAATAAATGTAACCTTCTTTACTTAAGCTCTAAAAAACAGTTGTACAAATAAATATCAAGTATGGGCCTCAGCTTAGACTCAGTGGGTTGACCAGCTCCACAAGGGTTATCATGCTTCAGTAATGTGTAGACCTTCTTTATTCTGCACTGGTTAGACTACTCCAAATTTGAATGCTGCATCTTAAAAAGAACATGGACAGCCTATAGATTGCTTAGGAAATGAATAAATGGCAAAGGAATTAGGACAATTTCTAATGGAATTAGAAAGTGCCTACTATTTAAAATGCTAATTGTCTACAATTTCAAGTTTCTATAAATCTAATCTAAAGGGTTTGGGGTAGTTGAATTCCTATCATGTGCCCTGTGGTGGATGCTGTGTAAGTGTTATCCAATTTGATCATCATGGCCATTGTCCCAGTTTTACAGTTAAAGTTTCAAGAGGTTAGGTGATTTTCCTGCAGTCACACAGCTAATGAGCAACAAACCGGGATTTGCACCTTTGTTCTGTCCAACTCAGAAGTACACGCTGTTTCTACTCATCGAGTGTTTGGCACTCTGGGAGTCTAAGATTCTGTTCTTTGGTGATCCTATGACAGAGTGATTCTAAAATTGCCGTGTTCAAGTCTTCTCAGAATGACTTGGGAAGATTGGGTGGACGGGGAGGGCTAGAGGGAGTGTGAGGTGGTAGGAAGAACAGAGAAATTACAAGGGTGATCATTGATTTGGTTCCCCTGAAACCAAACATTCTTGTTTATTTCTCTGCATTTCTACCAGGCAGCCATGTGACTTGAGAACAACTCCCTGTGAGGCAGAATTTTTCTCATTTCCTGGCTCCTAATCTAATAGAAATGTCTGAACTAGTTGGCTGGCTCTGTCAGAGAGAGGAAAAAAAATCTAGGATCAATCACTCTATTTGAAACTGCATCTGCTAAAAAAAGTCAGGAAGGGGCAGCGAAGGGACAAAGCTCTGTCTACCCTTGTGCTTCTCCTAGCAACTACTGGCCCATCTCCTGGTACCCTAATACCCATGGTTCCTTTATCCTAATAAAGGTGTCAGTCAGGGCCTTCCGGAGTTAAGGCCAGCCAGGATGCTCTGCCTCTGCCAGCAGCAACTAATTCTCCTCTTTTCTCTACAACTGGATTAAGTGCCTCCTTGCTGGTTGCCAACATATGGTCAAACCTTGAGTTTCCAGGCTACAATCTGGGCAAGTCTCCTTATTAAAAACATTTAAACATAATATTCTAGCGGAAGGCTTCCAGGAGCTTTTTAGAACTCCAGTTAGTCCTATGGGACAATCAATCAGGATTGAGTGAAGGGCTTGAACTCTCACTGCCTGGTCCCAAGACAAAGTTTTTCCCCAGTAGAAATTTATTTGGCATGAGGACAGAGTCCATGAAACTGTCTTGCAGTGCAGTTTGTTTACATTTGTAATCGAAGGAACTGCTATTGTGGTTCAACTCTCACGTGGGTGGTAGAGAGCCTTACCTCTATCCTAACTACAGAGGAAACTGCAGAATATATTAATATTTGGTCACTTAAATGCTGGATCCCAGAAAGCAGGCAAGTCCAACAAAGAGCCTATAGCGTCCTTAGGTGTTTAAGATTATCACATAAAAGTATTAACCAAATTATAAACCCTAAGCAGATTTTACCAATTTTCTCTTTTTGTTCCAGGATCCAATTCAAGATTGCATTTGTCCTGTTTTGTTAATTAATGCCCCTTCCCCAGCTATATTGAGGTGTAATTGGTTAGGGAAGATGGTAACATTAGCGGGTAACATTAGGATAAAGGGTCTATAGAAAGTCTCGCGTAGGTCTGGGATTGGGGTGGGAATGAGAAGACTGACTGTAGAAGACAAGAGGAAATTTTTTTGGGGTAATATGAATGTTGTACATCTTTACTGTGGTGGTGATTACAAAGAAGTATGCATTCGTTAAAACATCAAACTGTACGTTTAAAATAAGTACATTTAGAATTTCTGGTCAAGATGACAGAGTAGGTAAAGACTACTCACCTCCTCTCAGGACCATATCAATTACATCTAAACTACAGAACAACTGTCATAGAGAATATCCTGAAGTCTAGCTGAACCAAAGCTCTACAACTATGGACATACAGAAGAAGTTACCTTGAGACTGGGAGGAGGGACAGAGACATGAAACTAGCTGGTTTCCTACATGTGACCATTAAAAATCGAGAGGGATACTTTGGCTGCGGAGGCATGTCCCCAGAGAAGTAAGGGTTAACAGCCGAACAGCAGGCTCCCTAGTCCATGGTTCCAGTGCCAGGGAAAGAGTCTTTTTAACTTTTGGCCGTGAAAACCAAGCAGAGCCTGTGCCTGAGTAAGCCAGAGCGCAATTGCAGCCCTACGCCCTCCTCTTAAAGGACCCATGCATAGATTTACACACTGATGGACTCACTCACTCTGAGCTCCAGTGCTGGGGCAGCAACTCAAATGGTATCAGGGCCATATGGGGAGGAGCTTCAGGATGAGGGTTGGAGGGGCAGCTCTCTCTCAGAGGGAGAACATAGCAAAAGTCATTGTTTCTTTGTTGAGCCCCTCTATTCCTGTGTACAGACACAGGCAGTCACCACATCTGAGTTTCCATTAAACTGGTGACCATCTTCCACCAGTCCTGCCCTAGTGATTCCCAGAGACCCTGTCCTACACAACTTTTGAGCATACTCAAACCACTTTCAAACAACTTATCCTAGCTCATGATGTAGACTTTTATAAAATTTCTCAAATGTTCACAAAACTCAAACAAGAAGCATCCAACTTCAGCATGTCATATATCTCTTGCTGAGTGACCCTAAGCTTGCACTAGCAACAGCCAGCCTTTTTTATGTCTTGGTGTCTCAAGGCATCTCCAAGCCAGAGGAGGGTGGCATATCTCTGCAGATTGCTTTGTGACTCATGCCAAGTGACTGTGGCTAAACTTGGCCTGCAGAAGGTCCCCTCCCAGGAGACCCCAGGACTGGCATGCCTGGTGATCAGCTTCAAACCAAGCCAGAGCATCACCCAGCCTCCTCCATGGACAACATACCGACAGGACAGACTGGGGTATGTTGTTGTTCTGCTTGGGCAGGCAGCAAAGCCCCAGTAAAGTGAAATATGGTCTGTAAGGTCAGCCCTTGCACCACAGCTCCTCCACTGTGGTCATAGTCAGTCCTCACAACCAATCAGCCTGAGGGTCAATTTTTCCCATTGATGTGCAAACAGCAACAAGGGCCCAGGGCTCAATTACAACAGGTGGGCACATACAACCCACAGAAGGGACACACCTGGAGCACACAGCTCAGGTGACCAGGGACACTGTGCCACTGGGTCCCATGGGATACCTACTACATAAGGCCACTCTACTAAGACTGGGAGACATAGTAGCCCTACCCAATATATAGAAATAAGCACAGAGAGGCAGCCAAAATGGGGAGACATAGAAACATGTCCCTTATAAAAAAACAGAACAGAGTTCCAGAAAAAGAACTAAACAAAATAGAGACAAGCAATCTACCAGATGCAGAGTTCAAAACACTGGCTATTAGGATGTTCAATGATATCAGGGAGAACTTCAACAAAGAGATAGAAAACATGAAAATGTAAAACAGAGCCAGTCAGAAATAAAGAATACAATAACTGAAATGAAGGATACATTAGTGAGAATCAACAGTAGATTAAATGAAGCAGGGAATCAAATCAACAATTTAGATGATAAAGTAGCAGTAAATACCCAAGCAGAACAACAAAAAGGAACAAAGTTTTAAACAATGGACAACATCAATGTAAGAACATTTGCATAATAGGGGTACTAGAAGGGGAAGAGAAAGAGAAAGGAACTGAAAACTTATTTGAAGAAATAATGTTTCCCTAACCTAGTAAAGGAAACAGATATACAAGTTCAGGAAATACAGAGTCAAAAGCAAGATGCACCCAAAGAGGTCCACATCAATACACATCATAATTAAAATGCCAAAGCTTAAAGACAAAGAGAGAATTCTAAAAGCAGCAAGAGTAAGGCAACTAGTAACTAATAAAGGACCTCTCTTAAGATTGTCAGTTGGTTTTTCAATAGAAACTTTGCAGGCAAGAAGGGATTGGCAGGAAGTACTGTAAGTGATGAAAAGCAAGGACCTACAACCAAGATTACTCCACCCAACAAAGCTGTTATTTAGAATTGAAGGACAGTTGCTGAGACAAGAAAGAGCTAACAGAGTTCATCACCAACAAACCAGTATTACAAGGAATCTTAGACTCCTTTAAGACAAAAAGAAAAAAGTATCAAAAATATAAATAATAAAATGGCAATAACTACATATCTATCAACAATTACTTTAAATGTAAATGGACTAAATGCTTCAATAAAAAATATGGTAGCTGAATGGGAAAAAAAACCCTTCGCATATGCTACCTAGAAAAGACTCACTTTAGATCAAAAGATACACACAGACTGAAAGTAAAGTGTTGGGGAAAAGGTAGTTCACAAAAATGAAAATGGAAAAAAAAATTGGGGTAGCAATTCTTACATCTGACAAAATAGACTCAAACAAATGCTATATCAGAAGACAAGGAAGAACTAAGCAACCCCACTTCTGGGTATTTATCTAAAGACCCAAAACACTACTTCAAGGGGACATGTGCACCCCCATGTTCATTGCTGCACTATTTATAATGGCCAAGATGTGGAGGCAGCCTGGGTGTTCACTGGTGGATGAGGGATAAAGAGGACGCGGTACACGTAAACTACGGAGTATTTCTAGACAATGAATGGGAATGGCTTCATGCCACCTGCAGCAGCATAGATGGACCTGGAGGGTATTGCGCTAAGTGGAGTGTGTCAGAGAGAAATAGATGCAACGTGCTTTCACTTATATGTGGAATCTAAAGAACCATGTAAAACAAACAAACAAAACAGAAACAAATTCACAGATACAGAGAATGTTTTGATGGTTGCCTGATGGTAGGAGGCTTGGGGGTGAGTGAAAAAGGGGAAGGGATTAAGAGCTACAAATTGGTTGTTATGCAGTAGTCACCAGGATGTAGGCTATGGCATAAGGAATATAGTCAACACTATTGTAATAACTATGTATGATGTCAGATGAGTACTAGATTTATTGAGGTGATAGGGGGCAGGATGAAAAAGGTGAAGGAATTAAGAAATACAAATTGGTAGTTACAAAATACTAATAGGGATATAAAGTAAAGCATAGAGAATATAGTCAATAATATGATAATAACTATGAATAGTGCCAGGTGGGTACTAGACTAGACTAGTCAGGGTGATCACTTCTTAAATTATATAAATGTCTAAACAATGTGCATATACTTGAAATTAATATAAAATGATATTGAATGTGAAAATAAAATAAAGTAAAAATTATTTCTTTAATAAAATAAAATAAATACAATATATTTAATTTTATGTAAATTGTCCCTTAAGAAAGTTGATATTTAAATAATTTTTTAAATGAAAATATGATTATGTCACTTTCATATATAAAATTTTTTAGTAGCTTCCTGGTATACATTGAATAAAATCCAAATTTCTAACTTAAAAAAGTTTTTTTTAAATGACTACATCAAAATTGCTCTAACAAAATGTTAGTTAAGGTCCTTAAAATACAAAGAGTTTTTATTAAGCAATAAGGAAATGGGCTTGAGTCATGCATGGACAACTTATTAAAAAATAAAATTGAAAGAAGTTTAACCCTATTAATAATTAAATAAATATAATTGGAAACACACAGCAGAAAAAGGTTATCCCCTGAAATGGTTTGTACAAGGTTTGAAATACATATAAGCTTCCTTAACATTCCTTCATTTTAGGAAACTGCCAAGTCTCCTTCTATTAGGGCTTTCTCTTTCTTATTTCTTAGTCAATATCACCAGTGAAATGAAGCATTAAAGAAAAATTATGTTTAAATAGATGTGACCATGTTACTCAGATTTTGGCAGGGACTACAAAGGCCAAGAACAGCATGAGAGGTACCAAATAAACACACATCCTTAATTAAGGTCCCACCAATGGGACATGCAAAGAGAGCGTGAAACTGCTTCAGCCAGCAGTGGTCCCAAAACACAGGCTGTCTATATAGGAGTTGATTAAGAGGATGCAGAAGATTTCTTTGGTGAGAGTTGTCAGTGTATCCTGCCTCCCCTCCCCATGGGGATCTCAGGTCAGGACAGAGAGGCTGGAAGAGAATCACCTGAAAGAAGAATTTCTTGTGACCCTGGAGTTAGTGACATAGGGAAATAGGTGCTTGACATACTTGTGTCTGAAGCACTGTGGGGAGACCTGTATCTCTCCTGCCTGGTCCCAAGGCAAAGACAGGACTGTACTAGAATAGCCCGTATGTCCAGAGTGGACACAGCAAAGTCTAGGGACATCTCTGTGTGCCAGATGTAAACCTGCTAAAGAAACTTTCCCCAGCAGAAACAAGATGACTCCAACAGTGGGTGGACTACATGCCAGGAGTGGAGGGGAGAGCTGAGAGTAGCTGGAGGAGGAGGCATTGCCCACTTAAGGGAAGCACAGATGAGAACAATTCTTGGTGAAGGTGAGGATGTCACTGAAGAACTCTCAAAAGTTCCTCATTGAAAAAAGAATCACTGCACTTAGAAGGTCCAATGACAATCACAATTCTATTAGTCAAGTAAGAACTTTTTGGCCCCTTGGCTCTCCTCAATAAATCCTTTCCAACTCTGCAGGGACTCAAAGTACAAAAAGAGATGGAGCGAAAGAGAGAAAGGAGGCAACCCTCCACTGCTCCCTTGCCCTACTGAAGGTTTCCCAGTTCAGGGAAAGGCTGATCTGGGGGAAGGAAGAAATTATAAGTAAATGGTAATTTAGATTTGAATATGGCTCTGGACCAGAATTTTAAAAACATACCTAGAAGATGATACTCTTTATTATTGTTATCCTTTTTTTTGCCTGAAAATGATTGAGGGAAGTTTTATTACCCTAGATTGAGCTGAATAGTTGAAGGACCTAATTAAAATTTCATGTTGCATGAGTACAGATGGAGGAAAAAAAGAGTCTAAATTTGGAGTTCAGTATCAGATAAAATATTGTTGCTTTCTGTCTACACCCAAGCCTAGTTTAATTATTAAACCTATTACATAGTGTTCTCCTAAAAGGCAAGAGACTTTAAAACAAAACAATAAATAAATGTACTATAAGTAAAAGAAGTTACATTAATCATATAATTGAGACATACTAAGACATGCAGTTTTTATATATGAGAAAACCAGTACAAGCTCATGCCTCCTTCTCTCTTCCTGAGTCATCACTTAGGAATGAATGAAATATTCTATTTGAACACTTAGGCCACCTTATTCAGAATCTCACAATGTCCCTGTTGTGCTCTTATAATACTGAATACTTATGAAGATATTGGGTGTTATAGTCAATACCCTGCCATTGATTTCTTTTAGAAATTTGTTTTACATGGAATAGAACTTATCAAAGCATTGATATGTATAAAAACACACCAAAACCATAGTTTTTTTCTTGCAGCCTAGAATTTCTTAAGAAATTTTGCCTTCCTATTTAATAAAAAATGCAGAATTCACCCCATTGGTTGAAAGAAGTCATATTTTTATGTCAAGAGATTTTATGGTTTTTGAATGTCATTATACAAATGGCAGATGTTACTCCTATAGCTCACCTGCCAGATCCTTTCCTGCAATGGGTGAAATTCATCTCAACTTTTCTTCTCTTGCATATAGAGTTGGCCACTAACAACTTATCTCCAGTTGACCTTTTTGTCTTTTCTATCTGACCAGCCAGTCATTCCTCTTTTCCTTCCTACACGTGGTGGCTTTAAAACACATTTTCAAATCTGTTGACAATTATCCATCCAGTCTAATTTCTTTCCCCTTGAATATGAGCTGGTCTTAGTGATTCAATTTTCACTCATAGACTATGGAAGAAGTGATGCTGTGTAATAACCAGGGCTAGGTCATAAAAGGCAATATAGCTTTAGCCTGGTCTCTCTCTCTTGGACACTTGCTCTTGGAATCCAGCTGCCATGCTGGATCCCAGGCCAAAACACAACAAAACAAAATGAAACAAACAAAGTAAAACAGTAACAAAAAACAAAATGAACAGAAAACAAAAAATATGCTCATGTTGATGTTCTGGTCAGCATTATGTGAAGCCTCAGTTCACAACCAGCATCAACTACCAGGCATGTGAATGAGGAAACCTTCAACATGACTCCAACTCCAGCCATGGTCTGACTACAGCCGCATGAATGACCCTGAGTGAGAACCACTCAAATGAACACAGTGCCATGAGAGATAATATGTGATCACTATTGTTGTATGCCACAAAATGTAGGGTTGTTTGTGACACAGCTCAGGAAAACTTTAAAAAGGTTTTTATTCTTTGTCTCTTTTCATGTTGGTAATATAACCTATGAGTTAGAATCCAAATTTTCTGATTGAAAAAATGGGAAGAACAATTTCCCTATTATTGAACACTTGGGCTACAAAAGTATTTCAAAGCCATACAATAGGATATTATAAAGCCATTAAAATATACCTTCATGGTTTAAGATTTTCAGTCTGGACAAATGACATAACTCCCTGTTCTTTCCGACCAAATACAATGATAAACTCTGAAAATCATGCAAATGTCAACTACAGGAAAACTCTAAATGTTAGTAAAAATTAGGCATACTGTTTTAGAACCCCAGCATGGGAGGAACAACACAGTAGAAAGGTGTCTTATGCACCCAACAGAAGTCAACCCAGGCCCAGATGTTCCAATCCCCTAGCAAGAGATGGCAGCCCAGGTAGAGTCATTCTTCCCCTGGATCAATAAGATTCCTGTCTCTCACACTAGGAGAGAATGGCACAACTGTAATGAAGATGAGTAAGTGGTCAAGGGAAGCATCCTCCTTTAAAGTTGGACCAGAGACCTCACTCTGCTACTGAGAGATACTGGGTCAGAGAGGAAGCACTGGCAAGAAGGACCCATTCATTAAATAGCCTGGTCAATGAAGCACCAATAAACAGCCTGGTCAATGAGGCCTCTTTGTTTTGTAGACCTTAGACAACGTTCATCACCAGATACACTGGGGAAACATGGACACCAGTAGGAGCATTATACCACCATAAGTGCTTCTGGTCAGGGAAGTCCCCTTATATCCCCATGAGAAAGAGGATCTTTCAGCACAAGTGCTGGGTCAAGGAAGCTTCTTCATGCTCATGACGTGCGACTTCTCTACCTATCAAGAGACACTGAGTAGTCTACCCTAATGAAAACACCTTCCACCTTCTCAGGCAGCACTAGCAGGAACAAGTGAAATCAAGTAGCACTATAAAAACCAAGCAGAATAATATTACCATAAAAACTCTAAAAATTAAAACATCATTGAAACCAGAGCCTATAGAAATAGACCAGGACCCATGTCTGAATCCCAGTAAGGCATAGTCAGTAAAACAAAATATTGAAATTGGACCCAGGGTCTCCTAATATAATAGACAAGCTGGCTAAGATACTATAGAATTTCACTAGTCACATCAAGAACCATGAAAAACACAGCTTGAATGAGGAAAGAAAGTCAGCATCAAAACTATAGTTAATCTTAGCCAAAGGCCAAGAAGTGATCAGCATAAAAATTGATATGTGTCAGGTATTGGGATTTTCTGCCAAAGATTCTAAAGGAGCTGTTATAAAAAGCTTCAATAGATGACTGGATAAAGAAGCTGTGGTACATATACACAATGAAATATTACTCAGTTATAAGAAAAGATGAAATATTGCCCTTTGCAACAAAATGAATGGACCTAGAGAACATCATGCTTAGTGAAATAAGCCAGACAGAAAAAAACCAAGAACCATATGACTTTACCCATATGTAAAATATAAAAACTGAAAACAACAAATAAAAAACAAAACAAAACAAAACAAAAAACTCATAGACAGTCAATAGTTTAGTGGTTACCTGGGGGCAACTGGAAAAGGAGAAAGAGAGGAGAGACAGGGAGCCAAATATATGGTAATAGAAAAAGAACTGACACTGGGTGGTGAATATATAATGCAATACATAGACAATGCACTGTAGAATTGTACGCCTGGAACCTATGTAATTTTTGTTAAGAAATGTAATCCCAATAAGTCTAAGAAAAAAAAAAGAATATCTTTCAGTTTAGTAGGAAGAGGCTTGGATGCAAGACTTTGTCAATGAATGCAGAGTGACTCCATGGTACATGGGGAACTACTTTTTTATTCAGCTGCACAGGCCTAGAAGAAAACCTGACATAGGCTTGCCTTTATCAGTGCACACACCACAACAATTTGACCAACTAACATCCTTTTCAATGAAATAACCATTGATTGTATTAAAAGTATCTTTGCCTGTTGCATGCTCTGTCAATGGGTAACAAGACAACAGGTTTTCCTCAATTTCATTTCCAGCTAAGTACCTCTCAACAATGAGCAAAAATGATAAATCAGCAACATCTATACTTTTATCAAACTGGATAGAAACAAATTCACTTTTCCTAATTCAATCTACTACTACAACTTCAGCATCATCAGACAGTTCCGGAATTTGTCAAGACATTGTATTGTTTGAAAAAGATTTTGTGGACTATTCTTCACAAACATACAAAAACGGTATCCTTAACACAAGGAGAAATCATATCAGCAATGCGATAAGCAATACAGTATGAAGCCTCAACTGCATTTTAATTGTCTTTCTTTCCTGACATCATGTATGAAGTACCAGTTGGATGCTTTTCTAAGCACTGAAAATAATGTATTTCTTTTTGTTATTTATATACATAAGATGTTTAGTTTCTAAATATTGCATGAGTAGAGATTGTTTCATGCAACCATTGGATAGTATTTCCCCAAAGAAATCACACAAAAGCTTAGGACAGTCATCATCCCTTACAAATGAAAACTCATATTTAATATACTCTTCAGAATATTTCCTTTTTTCCCATGTAGTATCTATCTTCCAGCATGAGTGTACTCATAACTGTGGACAGGTGTTGAAAAGTACTTGGTGACAGGTTATAATTCACATCAAGTTTTGGTTTTCTATTTGTTCCTGTTTTCAACCACTGATCCATAACTGACATGATTAAAAATCACTGACAATAATAACTGAAACTATATTAAACATTAAATTTTAAAAAAGCTACTTAAAAAGAATCAAGATTAAAGACAAAGCACTGACTTTTACTCAATTAATAACTAAACTGATCAAACAGTCTGGCTATGGATGTATTTATATGTTTGGGGAAGTTCTCCAAATGTTGCTAATTTATTGTTCTGAAACTGTGCATAATGATTGGTAGAAGAGCAGTTTGGGGGAAAGGTTCATGGCCATACATTCATTACACATTATTCACTAATATGATCTAATTGAAGTATCTTCATTAATGGTAATTAAAACTTAACATTTATTGTTTCATAACTAATGTTTTGCATTTTTTCACTTTACTTGTATTTTTTTTTTGCCATTACTGATTTTTTTTTGCATACCCTTGAATGGCCCAGTACTCATCCCTGGGGGTATATATACTACCACTTGGGACCCAATGCTCTGACATATCAATAATTAAATTAATTATAAATGGTTTAATACATCAATGAAAGGGCAGATTGGTAGAGGAGATATAAACAATATGACACAATTTTATGGTGATTTCAAGATTTCACTTGAAATTCAATGATATAGGTAGGTTTAAAGTAAATAAATAGAATAGTATATCAAGAATCAATAAAAGCTATATTTATATTTGTGAAAGTAGACTTCACAGAATGAAAATCACTACAAAGAAGGACATTATATATGATAAAAATATTAATTCACCTGGAAGACATAGGATAGCAAATATATACAGATAAAAAGATAGAGCCTCAAAATATGAGAAGTTAAAACTCATAGAGTTGAATGGAAGACAAATCCACAATTATTGTTCAAGACGTCAACACTTTCCTCCTAACTACTGAATCACTAGAGAAGTCTGTCAGGATATAGATCTAAACCATACAATCAACTGATAGGTACAAATGACATACTCATATATAGGATACTCCATAAAACAACAGAACAATATACTTATTTTTTAAGTGCCCTTGGAATATTCACTAAGATAGACTATGTCCTAGGCCATAACACAAAACCTCAACAAATTTAAAAGACTTGAAATCATGTAAAGAATATTCTCTGATTATGGATTAGAACTAAAAATTGATAAGACAAAGACAGAAAAATGCCTGAACAGGATAAGTTAAAAGAAACACATGCCTAAATAATCCATGGGTTAAATAAGAAGTCTCAGGAAATAAAAATGCACACAAGTGAATAACAATAAAAAAAAACATACCAAAATATGTAGAATGCAGCTAAAGCAATGTTAGGGAGAAATTTACAGCATCGAATATTTACATTAGAAAAGAGAATTTTGAATGAATAATCTAAGTTTTTACCCCAGAAAACTAAAAAAATGAAGATGAAAATAAACCCAATTAAGCGTATGAAAGGAAATGATAAACATCAGAGGAGATATCAATTAAATTAAGAAAATTAGAACAGAGAAAATCAATGACACAAGAAGCTGATTCTTCAAAATAATAAATTTGACAAATCTCTAGGAAGACTGGAAAAAATGCAGTGAGAGAAAGCACAAATCACTAATATCAAAAAATGTAATTTATTAAGATGGCAAAGTAAGCAAAGACTGTGCTTACTTCATTCCTTGAATGCACTAAAATTACAACAAAATTTTTAAACAACCAACATGAAGAACCATCTGAAATCTAACTGAACAGAAGTTTTATAACTAAGGATACAAAAAAGAGGAGGCTACAGTGAGACTGGTAGGAGGGGCACAGATGCAAAAGGAGCTAAACCTCCATTGCCAATAGAGAATCAGTAAGGATATTTCAGCCAGAGAGGTCCCCCTAAGAGGAATGAGAGAGCCAAGTCCCACATCAAGCTCGTTAGCCTGGAGCACTGGTACTGGAAAAAGGAGACCCACAATATATGACTGTGAAAAACAGTGGGGGCTCTGACTGTCTGGTTGGGATGGAAGGCTCTGGGAAATCCAGACCTTTTAAAGTGCCCTTGCAAACTAAGTCGTTCATGGGCGCTCACACTAGGCTCCAGCAGAGGGACAGTTACTCACGGGGCATTGGAGGTATATGGGAGGCAGACTGAGGTGTGTGCCTTTGAAGTGAAGCCTGGAGAACAGCTGCCATGTTTCCTGGGTGCACCCTCATCTCATGCAGCTGGCTGGTGGGTGCCATTTTTCCTGTATTGCACTCACCCCCACACGGCCAAATCTAAACCAGATTGGTCTGGTGAGCTCTGCTGGCTCCACCCTGATGACTCACTGGGAATCTACCCCACTCAACTTTGCCAATACCAAAGGCACTTTTTCCAGTGAGCAGTCAGCCTGCCCATATTGCATTCTTTCTTGAAGAACTATTTAAGTCTACAGGCCCCAGATGGGTGGTGACTGGCATTAGTGTGCTCTGAGACTTTTGCTAAGTAGTTCCAGGCGAAGCACTAGCATCAAACCAGAACTCACAGGAGCACCTAGTGCAGGTGAACAGGGAGACTGTGCCAGGGCCTCATAGGGCACCTACTGCATAAGGCTGTCCAGCAATATTGGGAGACATAGCAAATATACCTAATATAAAGAAACAAATCAGACAGGTATCCAAAATAAGAAAACAAAAAATACATCTCAAATTAAAAACAGCAGAAAATTTCATAAGAACTGAACAAGATGGAGGCAAACAACCTATCAGATACAGAGCTCAAAACAGTGGGTTTAAAGGTGCTCAAGGAACTTAGTGAAAACATAAACAGAGAGATAGTAAGCATAAAAGAGGACATTGAAACCAGAAAAAAGGACCAGTCAGAAATGAAGAATACTGTAACTGAAATTCAGAATGCTGTAGAAGGAATCAACAGCAGATGAGATGAAGCAGAAGATCAAATCAGCGAATTTAAAGATAAAGTAGCAGAATACATTCAGTCAAAACAGCAAAAAGAAAAAAAATAATTAAAAACAATGAGGATAGTTTAAGCGGTCTTGGAAACAATGTGAAGTGCAGCAATATTCATATCATAGGAGTACCAGAAGGAGAAGAGAAAAAACAAGGAATTAAGAGCCTATTTGAAGAAATAATGACCGAACACTTCTCTAACCTGGCAAAAGAAACACATACAAGCCCAGGAAGCACAGAGAGTCACAAACAAGAT
>PVJL010000495.1:0-36231 GCA_004026885.1 Lyroderma lyra | reverse complement strand
AATATTCAATGTGATAAAAAGCAAGGATCTAGAACCAAAATTACTCTACCCAGCAAGGTTGTCATTCAAAAATCAAAGGATAAATAAAAAGCTTCTCAGACAAGAAACAAGCTAAAGGAGTTCATCTCTATCAATCCAATATTACAAGAAATGTTAAAAGGACTTCTTTAAAATGGATAAAAAGCAAAATTATGAACAGCAAAATGGCAATAGGTACACATCAACAATTACCTCCAATTTAAATGAATTAAAAACTCCAATAAAAAGATATGGAGGGTATTGCACTGAGTGGAGTGTCAAACAGAGGAAGACAGATGCAAGATGACTTTGCTTATAGGTGAAATCCAAGGAAGAAAATAAACAAGTGGAACAGGTTCATAGATACAGAAAACATTTGATTTCTTGGTAGATGGAAGGAAGGTTGGGGGAGGGGGTGAAATAAGGGGAAGAGATTGGGAAACTTAGTTTGGTGGTTACAAAGTAATAATTATGGGGATACAGTATATGATATGGGAATATAGTCAATAATGTTGTAATGATGATTGGTGGCATCACATGGGTACTAGATTTGTTGGGGTGGTGGGAGAAGAGTGGGAAGGGTGGGTGAAAAAGGGAAAGAAATCAAGAAGTACAAATTCATAGTCACCAAGATGTAAAGTGCAGTATTGGTTATATCGTCAATAACATTTTATTATAATAACTGTATATGGTGTCAGATGGGACCCAGATGAATCAAAATAAGGGTTTTGTAAGTTGTATAAATGTCTCATCACTATGCTGTACTACTGAAACCAATATAATATTGTATGTCAAATGTAATTGAAAAATAAAAATAAATGAGAAAAATGTAATTTATTACATTCTTGTAATATTACATACAACGTAATATTTCTTGTGTATCACTACAGATTCTGCAGTGATTAATAAGGTATAAGGGAATACTACAAATAACTTTACACTCATAAATTTGGTAACTTAAAAAAAAGACCAATTTCTCTAAAAATACATACTGCCAAAATAGATAAATCTTAATAGCCTTGTAACCATTAAAGAAATTGAATTTGTAATTAAAAAGCTCCCCCAAATTAAACCCAATGAGATATCACTACAGATCTATCAGAATGACCAAAAGTAAAAAAAAAATAATGAGAACGCTAAATGCTGATGAGAATATGGAAAAATTGAAACAACTCAGTCACTGTTGGTGGAAATATAAAATGGAATAGCCACTCTGGAAAAATAATTTGGCAGCTTCTTATAAAGTTAAATACTATAGGGTCCAGCAATGGTGCTCTTGGGCATTTATCTCAGAGAAATGAAAATGTGTGTCCATAAAATATCCTGTACAAAGCATCTTTATTAGTGTTCACTCAAAACTGGAAATAGCCCAGATGTTCTTCAACAGGTGAATGATTAAACAAATTGTGGTACTTATATAACATGGATACCACTCATCAATAAAATGGATCAAATTATTGTCTTTTTTCCATTTATCTGATAGCTGAAAATTTGTAGCTTTTTACCAACCTCTTCCTATTTCCCCTCTTTACTTTCCAACCCCTGGCAAACACTTTACTAATTTTCTTCCTATGAGTTAGACTTTTTTTTTTTCAGATTCCACATGTAAGGGATGACATGCAGTATTGGTCTTTCTTCATCTGGCTTATTTCACTTAGTGTAATGCCTTCAAGCTCAGCTCATGTTATTGCAAATGGTGGGATTTTATTTCTTCTCATTGCTGAATAATATTCCACTGTATATATGTACCACATCTTCTTTATCAATTCATCCTTTGATGGACCCTTAGGTTGTTTCTATATCTTGGTTGTGAATAATGTTACAATGATCATTAGGGTATAGATAGCTCTTTAAGATACAAATTTCATTTTTTTTGGATATGTATTCAGCAGTAAAATTGCTGGATTGTATGGTAGTTCCATATTTAATTGAGAAACCTCCTTTATGTTTTCCATAAGAACAGATTATTGATACACATAAAAATTTAGAAGAATCTCTAAGAATTATGCTAAGTGAAAAAAGTCAATTTCCAAATGTTACATATTCTATGATTTCATTTATATAATGTTTTCAAAATGACAAAATTTTAGAAATGGAGAATAGATTAGTGAATGCCAAGAGCTAAGGGCTTGGGTGGAAGAGGAAAGCAGGTTGATACATTTGGTAAAATTGTGTACAATAAATGCACACAAATACATTTGCGTTATAAATTAAACTGGGGAAATCTCAATACAGTGAATTGTGACAATGTCAATCAATATCCTGGTTGTAATATTATAATATACCTTTGCAAGATGTTACCACTGGTGGAAACTGCATAAAGAGTACTGTATTTTTTTTACAATTGTATGTGGATCAATAATTATCTCACTAAAACTTTTAATTATAATTATGTATATGAAGAGACTGTGATAATATGAGATAAATTGTTTATAACATAATCACAAGCTATAAAAAGTTAAAACAATTATAAAATTTATATACAGCATAATTACACATATCAAATAGGTTCAAAGGAAGCAAAGATTAAAAGTGTAAGAAATTAAAAATTAAAGAAGAAATGAGAAAGCCAAGAGAAAACAGAAATTAACTTTATTAAAATAGTCATTTTTACTCACTGTTACATTTTAGACTCCATTAACATATATTACATAGGCATAGAACTCAATAGTTTCTTAATAAACAGTTGTTGAAAACTCTGAATAGTACATCTGTATTTTAACAGAAGAAACAACTGCTGATTTTAAATAAAAGACAATCAGACATCAGTAAGTGAGTTCCAGAGAAATGAGAATGGGTGTAATGGTGCATCATACTACTCTTTTCTGGGTCCTTGAAACTTGTGGCATAATAGGATCACCTACTTTGACCTTGCTTAAAGTTGCCTACATGACTCCATAGTAGATTCCTCTCTTATTCTATTGCTAATGTATGGTGGGTTTGGCTTGAAATTTTTCAACTGTGAAGACAGAATTTCCAATTGGCTTTTTGGTTTCAGTATGCACAGATTTCTTCACAGCAGGGAGATTTCCCTTGGGAAATGTTGAAAGCAAGTAGGATTCTGAAGAAATTTGGAGAAGATTGTTTTCTGCATGGACAGTTCTGAGTGCAATTAAATTTTACCCAAAATTAGATAGGCCAGAAAATATTTGACGGGAAAAATACTCACTACCCCTACCCCCACAAAAAGTATCATATTTCATCTGAATAGAGACAAACCATTGCTGGATTACAACATCACTAGAAGCAGAAGGGTCCCGAGCAACCTGCCACTATGTTAAAAAACATCAAGTGACACCATTCAAAATTTTCAGTCAAGATGGTGAACTAAGTGAATGCTGTGTTTGCCTCCTCTCATGAACTACCACAAAAGCATCATTGGGAATCACCTGAAGTCTAGCTGAACAGAATTTCTACAACTAAGGACATAAAAATGAAGCCACCTTGAGACTGGTATGAGGGGCAGAACCACAGAACTACCTGGTCCCACACCCATGTATGGTGGTTAAGAATTGGGAGAGACATCTTGGTTGCAAAGGTCTCCCCTGGAGAACAAGGGATCTCAGACCCATACCAGGCTACAGCCCACAGTTGCAATGCTAATAAGAGAAGTTCCCACAACTTATAGCTGTGAAAACTGGAAGATATTATGGCTAATTTAGATGGAGGTCTGCTGAAGTCCCATGTGTTGCTCACAAATTTACTTGCTGATGGACTCGCTTGTTCTGAGCTTCAGCAATGAGACAGCAGCTTAAAAGGAGCCAGGGAAATATGGAGAGAGAGTAAATTGTCTGGCTTCAGGGTGAGGGCTAAAGAGGAAGTTTTCACCCAGACAGAAGTATAGGCAGAATTCATTATTTTTTGGGTTGAGACCCCCTCCAGCCAGCATGCAGATGCAGGCCTGCACCCTGTCTGAGTCTCTGATACCAGCTAATACCTTTTGTCTGCCCTGCCCTTGTGATTCCTTGCGATTCCGCCTCACTCAATACGCAGGCCCACCTAAGCCACTTATAGTAGTTTTTCCACACAAATGGCCCACCTTGGCTCATGTTTGAGACTTTCCTATAATCTCTCAAAGGTTTACAAACCCCAGACTAGCAACATCAGGCCTTAGTGTGTCTTGTACCCCTTGCTGAAGAGCCTCAAGCCTAGCACTAGTGGCAGTCTACTTTGGTTGACAGCTGAACTTCTCCCATTGCGGTGGCAGCCATTCGTAGGTTGCTCTGAGGCTCATTCTAGATGTCCCTGAGCAGAGGTCAGGCTGTGGCTGAACTTGGCCAAGTTGTGGGGCCCCTCCCAGAAGGGCCCATGGCTGCCACGTCTGATGGTCAACTTTTGACCAAGCCAGAGCTTACCTGGCTACCTACAAAGACAATGCACTCAAATGGCAGGCTGTGCAGGCACCAGAGTCCTCCTAAAGTAAACCCTGCCTAGTAGTGTCAGCCCTGCATCATTGTTCCTTCACTGTAATCACAGCCAGTCCTCACAACCAATCAGCTTGAGTGCCAATACCTCCCATTGATGTGCAATGCTCAATTACAGCAGCAGGGCTCACACAACTGACAAAAGGAACACACCTAGAGTGGCCCACTCTCATAACCAGGGAGATTGCTCCATTGGATCCCACAGAACACCTACTACATAAGGCCACCCTACTAATAGTAGGAGACATAGTAGTCCTAAATAATGCATAGAAACTAACATAGGAAGCCCGACAAAATGGGAAAACAAACAAACAAACAAACAAACAAACAAACATGTCCCAAATAAAAGAACAGAATGAAGCTCCAGAAAAAGAACTAAACAAAATGAAGACAAGCAATCTACCAGATGCAGAGTTTCAAACACTGGATGCTCAATGATCTCAGGGAAAATTTTAATAGATAGAAAACATAAAAAAGAACCAATCAGAAAAAAAGAATACAATCACTGAAATGAAGAATATTTTAAAAAGAATCACCAGTATATTACATGAAGCACAGGTTCAAATCAGCAATGCAGATAAATTAGCAGAGAACACCCAATTGGAACAGCCAAAGGAAAAAAGAATCTAAAACATAAGGATAGTTTAAGGAGCCTCTGGGACAACATCAAGCATAGCAACATTTGTATCATACAGGTACCAGAAAAAGAAGAGAGAGATCAAGGAATCAAAAACCTATATGAAAAAATAATGATGGAAAATTTTCCTAATCTGGTAAGGCAAATAAATATACAAGCCCAGAAAGCACAGAGTACAAAACAAGGGGAATCCAAAGAGACCCATACCAAGCAAGCAAGACACATCGTAAGTAAAATGCCAAATGTTAAAGACAAAGAGAATCTTAAAAGCAGAAAGAGAAAAGCTTTCATAAGACTGTTAGCTGATTTCTCAACAGAAATTTTGTAGGCCAAAAAGGATTGGCAGGAAATAGGAAGTGATAAAAAGCAAGGCCCTACAATCAAGATTACTTTACCCAGCAAAGCTGTCACTTAGAACCAAAGAAAAGATAAAGAGCTTTCTGGACAAGAAAAAGCTAAATGAGTTTATCACTACTAAACTAGAATGACAAGGAATCTTAGAGGAACTTCTTTAAGACAGAAAAAAAAATGAAGAAGAATAAAATGGTAATAACTACGTATCTGTCAACAATTTCTTTAAATGTAAATGTACTAAATGCTCCAATCAAAAGACATAGGGTGGCTAAATGGATGAGAAAACCAGATGCTTACATGTGCTGCCTACAAGAGACTCACTTCAGATTGAAAGACACACACACAGATTGAAAGTAAAGAAATGGGATAAAGATATTTCATGAAAATAGAAAAGAAAAAAAAACTGGGGTAACAATACTTAATCCAGACTAAATAGGCTTTAAAACAAAGGCTAAAACAAGAGACAAAGAAGGACTCAATAATCCCACTTCTGGGTATTTATCCAAAGAATCTCAAAATGCTACTTGAATGGGACAAATGCATCCATACGTTCATTGCAGCATCTTTTACCATGGACAAGATGTGAAGGCAGCCTTGTTCTGGTAATGGGTGAATGAATAAAGGGGAGGTGATACACACACACACACACACACACACACACACATTGCTCAGCCATGGGAGGTATGGGTTCTTGCCATTAGTGGCAGCATAGATGAACCCAGAGAATATTGTGCTGTGTGGAGTCTGTCAGAAAGAGAAAGACAAATACAAACACAATGTGATTTTGCTTATATGTGGAATCTAAAGAATCTAAAAACCTAACAAAACAGAAACAAACTTACAGATACAGAGAACGTTTTATGGTTGCCAGATGGGGGGATTGAGGGTGGGTGCAAAAGGGGACGGGATTAAGAAGTACAAATTGGTTGTTACAACGTAGTTATGGGGAGGTAAGGTATAGCTAAGGAATGTAGTCAATAATATTGTAATAACTATGTATGGTGCCAGGTGGGTACCAGATTAGTCAGGGGGATTACTTTGTAAATTATATAAATGTCTAACACTAAGCTGAATACCTGAAATTAATATAAAATAATAATAAATGTCAACTGCAATTAATAAATTAAAAAGGGGGTAATGTAAAGAGGAATTAGTGGTTCAAATTTTCATGTATAAAACAAATCATGGGGATGTAATAATGTATAGCATAAGAAATACAGTCAATATTGTAATTGCATGGTATAGTGTTAGATTGTTTGCCAGACATCATGGTGATCAATTCTGTAGATATTATATATAAATGCTGAATAACTATAGTGTACACCTGAAATTACAGTAGTGTCTCAGGTAACCAGAACTCAAGCAACTGGCACTCCCAAGCAAATAATTTTTGCTGGTAGCTTGAGAGCGCCGGTTGCTTGGATTCTGGTTAATGGAGAGTCTACTTACATTTTATCTAGCATCCACCAATCTCCATGAGTGCCAGTTAACTGAGAGTCTACTGTAATATAATATTGTATGTTATCTATATTAGGTTTGAAATCTTTTTTAAAATTAAAAAAAGTGGCCCTATTCACATTTAGCATATGTACACAGTGGCCTCAGGAGTTGTTCAATGTACAAATTTTATGATTATATTCATTGATTCTCCTAAATCCAGTCATTACCATTACTACCACCCTCCCACTGCCAGCACAGACATACAATTTTTTAAGGAGGAGAATAGGCTCTGAGAGAGATGGAAGTTGTCCAAAATTACACAGCGAACCAGTGAATCCAGGTTTTTGAATTTTAAACCGATACTCTTTCCTCTCTACCATGTTGCCTGGAAGAAATGCTTTTACTCAAAAAAAAAAAAGGTTTATTTTTAGAAGTATTTGTTTGAAATCTACATGGCTATAAGTCAAATCAGGGCTATTTCTATAATGTCAAAACTAGAAGCACATTGAATGAAACTCTATGTATAGTTTTCTCACTTATGAAATAGAAATAATAATAATACCTGCCTTCTAGGGTTGTTGTGAGGACAAAGAGTTAATACTTGTAGAAAACTTAGAACAATGTCCTTTATATATAAAGTAGATATTAGTAGGTATGTACATATTTCTACATGCTAATAATAAGAATAAATGAAATATGGCCCCATTCACAGAACATGTGATTTCCATAGAACCTGGCATGAATTTGAGGAAATGCTTTATTAACATTGTTTGATGATGGACAGAAAGATGGATGGATGGATGCATGCATGGATGAATGGATGGATCAATGAATTAATGGATGAATAAATTCAAGTCCATATGATTAATAATCTGTTAACCCTAGAGCATGAGTATTTCTCACTGGATATTTTTTTCTTGAAGAATGAAGATATGGGGTTAGTCACAGGTGATATATGAAAGCTTTGGTATCATTGAATTATAGCACTGTTAAGGTCATTGACAAATCATCTTACCTAAATTTTGACCCAGTACAGAAAATCACATGATCAGTGGCCTGGACATGCAGCTCTAGTTTGAAGGCTCTGGGGGAAAAGCTTATTCTCTGGGGGACAAACTGTTCTATGATTGCACCATTATAATTATTAACAACTTCTTTCTAGGTCCATCTCATTACTTCTTACCTAGACCTCCAAGAAGGAGTCTAATTTCCCTACCATAACATTTTCCCAAATATTAATATTTAGTGAGCATAGAATTAAAAATTAGGTATGGTTTCTGCTCTCCTGGAGATGGCTTTGTCATGGCAGAGACAGAAGAGGAAATAATTAGCTGAACATGGAAGGACGCACTATGGAAGGTGCTGTGGAAAAAAGGCACAGCGGAGGCAGTTTTGACTGTAGCGTATCTACGTCTGCCCCGAGATGCACAAGAAGGAAGCCTGTAGAAGGGGCTACTACTTGTCAGTGTTGCAGAGTCTGCCAATAATGTAGATAAAGAAAAGTTAGGGCCACACATTAATTCAATGATTGCTTAATGCTCAATTCGGTGCCATGAGAGAGTGTCAACCAGGTTTATGCTCACAGATGCTAAGATATTCTGTAAAGAAGTCCCCCCAAATTAAATAGACAGATGGACAATATCACAGATCTCCCAAGCTAGAACAGACCTTAGAAAGCATCTGAGACACACTCCTTCTTCCCTAGCACGCACGCGTACACACACACACACACACACACACACACACACACACACAGGGAGAGAGAGAGAGAGCAAGAGAGAGCGAGAGAGAGTGAGAGAGAGAGCGAGAGAGAGCGAGAGAGCGAGAGAGAGAGAGAGAGAGAGAGATGGAAACTGAGGTTCAATAAGAGAAAGGGAATAAACTTCAGGTGACCTGACTTTCAGCTCTTTGTTCTGGCCATGTGTGCATATTCCTGAACTTTACCCACTGTGATCCTTAGGATTTTCTTAATGAGTTTGGGACTGTCCCCTATGCCATGTTCTAATTATCTATCTGTCTATCTATCTATCTGTCTATCTATCTATCTGTCTATCTATCTATCTATCTATCATCTATCTCTAAGAGACCACCAGGACTAACGTTCTCATGCCTTACTTCTTGATTTACTTTGGTCACTAGAAGAAACTAGAACATCTGTGTTACCAAAAATAATTCCTATGGTGAAAACCCATACACTCCCTCAATCTCCCAAATCCTTCTAATGTGTCCTCTGAAATTTATAGTGTGTCATCAGGCCACAACCCTTTGGAACCTTTTCCAACATTCTCTTATTGTTCTTACTGGACTGAAGCTGTCCTGTGCAACCCCATCAAATGGCAGTGCTCTCCACCCAGCCTCCTATCTATTCATCGTTGCAATTTCTAGGCAAGTCTTGCTACCCTCTCTTTAAAGACCCAGCCCCTTGGAACCTCATTCCATAAGACCATACCATATTGCCTACTCCTCCTCCTCATTGCAACCTTCTATAGGTTTTCAGGCTTTTCTTCTTCATTCATGGAAGATTTTAGTATTTGGTGTAACACTATCTTCTCCACCAATATTCCCAACATATACTTTGGTCATTTTTGCAACTATGCAGGTGATCCTTGTAATAATTTAACCTTACAGTTCCTTGACCTTCTTATCTCCAGCAATTGGCTTTGACCCAGTTCAGGCATAGACATATCGAAGATGGCAATTTTATATGTACCAACCTTCCCTCTCACAAAAATGAATAACCTACCCTGCTCCTACCCAAGGCCAAACTCCCAGTGCACCAGCCTCCTGCACTAGATCTTTCTCTTCTTCCTGACTTTGGAACATCGCAGTGCCCAGGGCTCTGCCCTGATCTTTGTCCTCTCTTCCATCTTCATGCCCTCTCCAGGAGATCTCATATACCAGCCTTTAAATACCATATGTACATTGAAAAATTGTAAATTCATGACTTCAATCTAATCCCTCCCCTATTCTCCGATTGCTCACTCAACATTACCACTTAAATTAATAAGTGTCTCATACCAAAAATGTTTTTGAATTTTCTTGCCGAACTTAACTCCTTCCCCAGTCTACTCCATCTCAAACAATGACACCTCTGCCTTACAGATATTCAGTTCAACATGTCCTTGATACCTCTTTATCACTCTGTTGAACTACTGTATTAATAAATCCTGCCTATTACACAGGGCAATTACCTCTAGAATCCAATAACTTCTCCCAGCCTCAATCATACTAGACCAAGCCATCATCACTATTCTAAATTGTTCTTCCTGCTTTAACTCTTGTCTCCTATCGCGTATTCCCTTCTAGTATGATCTAGCGCCAGCTACTAGTACCTTCCAACCCCATCTATCCTGCTTTGTCATTCTCATCCAGTCTCTTAACTATTCCTTAGACACACCAGGCATGCTCCCATCTCAGGGCCTTTGCACTTACTGACCTTTCTACTTGAAATGCTATTTCTAGTATCAATTGATCATGTCTGCCTACATGGCTCTCATCTTACAACTCCATGTATATTCCTTCTGTGAGAGTAATTGAGATAAGGAAACCAATGGGTTAGATCATCCTGGGGCTCTCTCACCTCCAGAGGTTAGAAGGGTGGTTACGAAAGGCAAGCCTGGTGGGGAATCTTCCACCATGATCATATCAGGTACCTGGAGCCTAGAGTATTATCTAAGACTGTTTTGCATGAAGATCACGGAGATAAAAGTTCTTAAGTGGTACATAAACTTACCAGGACTTTTTATCTTCTGCATTTTGTGTTTATATCTCTTGAGTTCCAAAACCCAAGCTACAGAATCACTTCTTATTTTTCTTTGTTATAGCTATTTGTGAACAAATCTTATTTCACATTTTGGACTGTAATCATCTCAAAACTAGGACTTGTAATCTCTTCAATTTTTCTACACAACATAATACAGAGGAGGTACATGCTAAAAGGTATCACTTATGAAGCACCTACCAGGTGCTAATGTGTAGGTTGTTTACAAAAATAGTTGTGAGACACTCCCTTCTGTATGCATTCTCCTTGGCAGTGTGAATTTGCAGCTCTTTTATCAAATGATAGTCAGTTTTCCCAACCATAGATTCTGGGTGGGCCTTGTGACTTAATTTGACCAACAAATGTGGAAGAAGTGACAAACATTGTGCCTCATTAGGCCTTGCATATTTGTGCAGAGTCTCTTGAAGCCCTGGCCAGACCTTCATTTGAACAATCCCAGACTAGCCCGCTAGAGAATGAGAGACCATCCTAGACAAGCCAGCCCTAGCTGACCTGGCAGCTGACTGCAGACACGTGAGTAAGCCCAGCCAAGGCCAGGAAAAACACACAGTAGATCCTCATCAAAATTGTCAGCCCACAGAACTGTGAGGCAAATAAATGATTTTTTGTTTGAAGTCAGGGGTTGGCAAACTATGGCCTGTTGGCCAAATCTGACCTCCTCATGTTTTTTTAAATATATTATAAAACAGCCTCACTTATCCATGTATGTACTGTTTATAGCTGCTCCAAGGAAAAACTCACTTCCATGTGCTCACTTTACTTTCTCATGTCTATCATACTCATAACATTGTGACACCAGATGTGTGAGGTTTCCAAACATCAAGAAATTCTGTGATACCAGCTAGGTGTCCTGCAAACCTAACTCGATTTTGAAACTATCTACAAGGAATTAGCTTCAGACTCTATGGATTAAGGATTTGGTCCTATGAAACCACCCCTACTTAAGATGCCAATTGCAAGTTCAGGTGTCACCTGTGCTTCTGACAACCGGCTATAAATTGGAGGTTCCGGCAACCCCCTCAGGTTTGATTGTTTTGGGGAGCAGCTCAGAGAACTCAGGAAGCTAGTTGACTTACTACATTACCAGCTTATTACAAAGGATATTAAAAGATACAAATGAACAGCCAGATGAAGAGATACATTGGGTGAGTCCTGAATATAGCAGCCTCTGTTTCCGTGGAATTTGGGGTGCACTACCCTTCTGGTATGTGAATGTGTTTTGGTTCACCAACCTGGAAGCTCTCCAAAGTCTGTAGTTCAGGAACTTTTAGGGATGCCTCATAACGCAGGCATGATTGACTGTCATTGGCCATTGGTGACTGAAGTCCATCTCCAGCCCCTCTCCCTGCCCCAGAGGTTGGGGCATGATGTGGAGGAGTGGTAAAGTGAGAGTGGGGGTGGGGTGGGATGGAGAGTAACAACCCTTTAATCATGTGTTGGCTCTCCTGACAACTTGCCTCCATTCTTAGGTAATTTAGGAACTTTTCAAAGTCACTTCACTAACATAAATTCAGGTGTGGTTGAAAAGGGTTTGTTTGAATAACAAGACACCCATTCCAATATTATGGCTCTGAAGAGACTCCAAGAACTGAAGACAAGAGACCAAATATTATAACAGAAGTTCCTCCCATTGCTCCTATCAGTTAGCTTAGGATATTACAAGGTTTCGAGAGCTGTGAGCCAATGTGGAGGAAGAACAAAACATATTATTTATTGTAATTCACAATGCCACTGCTGCTTTTACATTGTAACAGCAGAGATGGGTAATTGCAATAGACTGCATGGCCTGCAAAGCTTAAAATATTTACTTTCTGTTTATTTACAGAAAAAAGTTTGCCAATCCTGTTTTTTTTTAATTGTTAGACTTATTGGGGTGACAGTGGTTAGCAAGGATTACATAGATTCCAGGTGTACAATTCTACCGTGCATCATCAACGTGTTGCATTCTAAGTTCACCACCTAGTATAAGTTCTCTTTCCATCACCATATAGTTGGTGCCCCCTTCCTCCTTTCCCACCTGAAAATCCTGTTTTAAGTCACTAAGTTTGGTAGTGGTTTGTTATATCAGGAACTAAGCCAAGCACTGTAAATTATTATGTTTTAATTTTCACTTTAACTCAGTGAGGGTTTATCAGGTCCATTTTACAGATGGTAAAACTGAGGCATAGTGAGGGAGAACAATTTGTACATGGTGGAGTTGCCTTGCCTCAGGTCTAATGGCATTGCCATACTGCCTCGATAAATAAGGTTAAATAGGAGACATGGTCGAGAAATTCGCATAGTGAAAAGAAAGAAAGGTAGTAAAAACTATTTATTTTTTTTCCTTTTCAATATATTCACCCTTAACCCTAATGCACTTTTCAGATCTTTCAATTAGTTTATTTATACCCTTGAAAAAAATGTTTTGTTTTTGCCCTGAAATTACAGATTTAACTTCTTCATTGTCTGTAAATTTCTTCCTTGGAAGCTGTTCTCTCTCTCTCTCTCTCTCTCTCTCTCTCTCTCTCTCTCTCTCTCTCTCTCATATATGTATATATAATTTGGGAACAAATAATCAAATGGAGCCAGGTGTGGTTTGTAGGGAGGGTGGTTTGTTTCAAAGCCACAGTTGTGAAGAGTAGCCAAGCAACATTGCTCTTGTGCATGGGTGCACTGTCGTGCAAAAGTAGGACCCTTTTGGTCCATTTTCCTCTTCTTTTCTCCTTCAGATTCTTTTAACTGTTTCAGCAGACTGGAATAGTACTCTCCATTATTGTGACACCCTTATCCTTGTAATCATCAGCAGGACACCCTCTGTATCCCCCTAAAAATCAATAACCATGGTATTTCCAGCCTATTACAACACCTTGAAGTTCTTAGGAGGTGGCATGCCCTTTTCACTGCATGGACTCCTGCTTTGACTCAGGCTTATAATGATGAACCCAAGTTTCATCTCCAGTGACAATCTGCAGAGGTCCAAAAACTGCCATGAACAGTCAACACTGTTGTTTTTGAAGTGGTGTCAGCATTCTCAGTACCTATCTTGCACTACCTTTTGACATCCTTAGGTGCTGATGGAGAATATTCAACATGGCTGTAGGTTGTACTTCAACTATGTCTGTAAGCTGCTTTTTATTCAATCTGGCATATTTCACTATAAGTTTTAAACTGTTTTGGTAATGTCTGAGGAAGTGGCCTCAATAGGGCATCCTGGACGGAGGTCATCTTCTATTGATTCTCTGCCTTGCTTGAAAAATCTATGCAACTTGTGATGATATCCCAAGGCAACAGTCCCCATAAACCACTAACATCTCTTCCACAATAGTTTGGGGTGTTTTTCTTTGTTTTATGAGGAACTTAATGATGGTATGAAATTCAATTTTATCCATACTTGGAGTTTTCTTTATGTTTGATGTCCTTCTTAGGTGATATCTGAAAGAACATGGACACAAGTAGGCTGAAAATTTGGCACTAATATTATACTAATAAATAAATTTGGCACTCATTATAATAATAATAATATAATAATAAGTCACAAAATCAAACTGTATGCATTAGTATTGCCACCTCTCTGATAATCCCTTGTTCTGCAAATTTCTTGACTTCCCTTCAGAGATGGATACCTGTCTGAATGAATATATAGCTGAATAAACAGTTCAGGTCAGTTCCTTTGGGGAGGGAATGTATGTGATAATAACCTTTGTGTCCAGAGTGTGGTACTTCTGGACTCAACTGAATTCCTCATAGAAATGGTTAGGAATGTTCACATTCAGACCTAAGAGTTTATGACAAGTCTTTAATATGTGCCTCTAATGGATGACTCAGAAGAATCATTGAAATATATTATGCATGGGAAGGAGGGAGGAAAGAAATAAGTAAGGGGGGAAAGAAGAAAAGAGTGGAGGTGAAGAAAGAGGAAAAAGAAGGTTTAGAAAAGGAAAGAAAAGCAATCTAAATTCTACTGGGGATAAATCGTCTTCCATTTGTCTCTGATATATCCATATGATATCTGATATCGATTAGGCAACCTCTTCTATTCATTCTGAAGGTAGAGTCAATCTAGAATCAATCTGTCTTTGGGGAGATTTGGAGGCTCATCATGGGTCACTTTTGAACAGGGTAAGGGGACACAATCCTTAGATCTAAACTGCAGTCCTTGCAGGGGCCTTATTAATAGGGATCTTAATGGTGCAGTGGAACAGCCCCACCAGCTCCCTCAGGTCTCCAGAATGGGAGTATGTGGACAACACATCGCTACATTCCAGGCAGACTTTCCCAGCACCTCTCCCACCCCAATGATACTGACACTATTCAATAATCCACACTGATTCTGAGAATAGAAAAAAAAAGGAACTGTAAAAGCATACATCTCTTTAACTGCTGAGACCAAAAGGAAGGCTTCCATCCAATGACACATAATTAAACATGCAGATATGCCTAACTTTGATTCATGAATGCTTATGCACTTCTAAAGTGTTGCCAGGAGATCAGGGCCTGAGAAAATTAAAATCATGACGCCTCAAAAGGATACGTGATTTCCACAGTTTTCTAACGTGGTTTCCTGTTGTGCAGAACTTTCTGTTATTTCATTTTCTCCTCCCTGCCTCTGCAGTTATGTTCAGGGCTGAAAAGCAGCAGCTTTGCAAACATCCTGAGGTTAAGAATTCCCATAGACTCAGTGGGATATGAGCAAGAGCCAGACCACAGGACCCACCATCTTTCAATGGCTTTATATTCAACCAGAGGGCAAATTCCCCACTCAGGTCAAGTCCCTTAAGGATGGTCTCAGATGCTTGGGTGATGAGATGGCAGCCATGGTAAATAAAGCCCTCACTTTTATGGGATGTATTAATCAAGGTTCTCTAGAGAAACAGGCTCAATTGGGATAGATAGATAGATAGATAGATAGAGTTTTTATAAGAATTGGCTCATGCCATGATGGAGGCTGAGAAATCCCATGATCTTCCATCTGAAAACTAGCCTTCCTATCACCTCTCGGCCTTTTGGCTAAGATCAAGTGTGAAAACTAGACTTCTGGGAAAGCCAAAATGACCAACTTCAGGAATTCAAAGAGTCGTCATGAAGAAGAAGAATTAGACTTATTTCATATGATGCAGGGAGGTGAATAGGATCAACTAGGGGAAAGCTCCAGGAGGTAGATTTCAGCTCATTATGAGGACGAATTTTCTGGCACTTGGAATAACTTCACCATGGGAGGGAGTATTCAAACCAAATGAGAAGTATCATTCTGAAGTTCCCACACTAAATGTGAACTGAAATTAGATCACCTCTAAAAGACATCCTAACACTGTGATTCTCAGGAGACACTAATCCTGTAGTAAACTTCAGATCATACCAAGAGTTTGGTTAGACCACAAAAAAGAAGGAAAGTTGAGCTCATGTTTGTCTGTCACTGGGAAAGGGACCAAGACATCCAGTTTCCACAATGGCACTTTGGGGCCTAAGGCCCATGGAAGCTGTGCCTACACCACACCAGAATAACCCATTACTGTGTTAGTCATTGAGCACTCTGCGAACAAAGTGACCATATGCTTTGGAAAATCTTCTTATTGAAAGAAATAGTGTAGATGGGAAATCAATCATACGGAAAGAAATGATCTGAAAGAATTTGTGTATCTTCCAAGTGCCTTACTGGTTTCCCAGGAAGTCCCTTGAGTTTTTGGAGCATGTGACTCATTGGAGTACTTTGTAGGATTATTCCTCTGTTTTGACCTACATTCATGATGAATTTAGAGATATCTGGCCTCACTAGTGTTGGCCAAAGAAAAGGCAAAAACAGAACTCATGAGTAGCTCAAGTACCCTCAGCATTGCCCACTCAAACTCTGCATGGACGCTGAGTGCAGGAAGCTTTGTCAACCTCATAACTACATCTATCACATGTAACCTGATACAAAGTAGGTGTGATTAAAACTTCTATTTGAATGAGAAAGGCAATGAGCCTGAAGAATATATGCTACCCAGGGTTGACAAGAGTTTCTCCTGGACCATCATGCGTTATAGTTAATTAAGGTGGTGTCCTGCTAATGGCAAACCACATTCTTTCCTATCCCAAAGTAAAGTTGGAGCATTCCCATACTTCACTTGAGTAAGAACCATCTCATCTTGCCCTACAGGGCAAGTCCCAAAACTGTACTAGCTGTCTTATGTGATATCAAGGACTTTGTCATTGTGTTGGCCCACCTGGATGATGTGATTATGTGCCTATTTCAAGGAAGAAGTAAAATGGTGAGAAATTGCCAAGATTGAGAGAGCCCAGGGGAGGAAGAAGCAGGCAGCATCAAAGCATTCTTTGCTCACTCAGTGACTTTCAAATGTCCTTCAAGCAGGCAGCCACACTATTCCAGCAAAGCATGGTGAGGAGCCATGGAAAGCCTGCTAGCTCTTACAGAAAGAAGGCTGGGACCCTCGTGGCTCAGGCTGGCATAGTAGAAGGAAGGCAGGCCTACGTGACTTTTGTGTGGACACCCAGCAGCTGGTCCATAGAGACCAATAGGCTCAAAAGCTGAAGCATGGTTCAGGCAGGTGCCCATGATTAGAAGATAAACAATACTCAGAATTAGAAGGCAGTAGGATTATGATTGTTGCAGGTGGGCTGGGAGCCAAATCCAGTCCTCTAGGGCAGAGGTTGGATTATATACAGCAGACCTCGCCAAGCAGGCTGCAATCCAGGTTGAGTATACATTCCTGGCAGGTGCCTGTAGGGCTAGGCAAGAAAGCTGAGCTGGAAGGCCAGGTGCATATCTAGACTGGTGAGTTCCTGGGAGCATAGAATACCTGAGCTCTCTCCAGAGCACCTGACACCTGGTAATAGCACCTCGGTTGATCCCCCTATCTCCAGTTGCAGGGCTCAGGGAATTGAAATCCTATTCTGCCTGCCTCACTCAGGCTTATCTCAGGGACCATTCCGGGTCTCTAGGAGTGACACCAGGGGTCCAGGTGAGAGGGCTGAGAAATATGAGATCATGAGGTTTGAAAATTAACTTCACGAACTTGCCACTGTGAGCTTACATTGGCAGCACTGTACAAACAACTCGGTAAGGTTTTGTAACCTTGGTATATCTGTGTCTCACAGCTGTGTTCATGTCAACGCGTGGCAGTATCTTGCTGAGTGGCATTCATTATTGTTGCATGTTTTTGTGTGCTGTTGTGAGAATTTTGGAACTTGAATTAGAGCAACAAACAAACATTAAATTTTTTGTTAAACTTGGCAAGACGGGAAGTGCAATTTTTTGGCAAGACAGGAAGACCAAGTTTATGGGAATAATGCCATGAAGAAAAGGGCAGTGTACAAATGGATTAAACGTTTTTTTTCTGAGGGGAGAGAAAGCATCACCGATGAAGAGAGGTCAGGGAGGCCAGTAATGAGCAGAAATGATAAAAATATTGCAAAAATCTCTCCAATTGTGAGTCAAAATCATTGGCTGACTGTGAGAAGTATAGCAAACCAAGTAAACATTGATGGAGAAACAGAAAAATCTTAACTGAAAATTTTGGCAAAGAGAAAGGTGTGTGCAAAAAATGGTCCTGAGGGAGCTCTCCAATGAACAAAAGCAAAGGAGAATCACATTTTGCCAAGACCTTTGCAGAGGCAAGACATTTTGGGCCGTGTTATCACTAGTGATGAAACACGGGTGTACCAATATGACCCTGAAACAAAGTGTCAAAGTGCACAATGGAAGTCAGCCAATTCTCCATGACCAAAAAATTTCCAGTACAAATGAAGAGTCCAAATAATGTTGCTAAACTTTTTTGATATCAGAGGGATTGTTCGTTATGAATTTGTACCAACTGGACAAATAGTCAACCAAGTTTACTATTTGGAAATGCTGAAGAGGCTACATGAAAAAGTTAGATGAAAATGACCTGAAGCTTTCTCCAGCAACTCCTGGTTGTTGCATCATGACAATGCACCAGCTCACACAGCACTGTTTATGAGAAAGTTTTTAGCCAGTAAACAAATAACTGTATTGGAGCACCCTCCCTACTCACCTGACCTGGCCCCCAATGACTTTTTTCTTCACCCAAAGATAAAGGAAATATTGAAAGGAAGGCATTTTAATGACATTCAGGACATTAGGGTAATACAATGACAGCTCTGATGGCTATTCTAGAAAAGAGTTCCAAATTTGCTTTGAGGAATGGATTAGGCACTGGCGTCAGTGCATAGTTTCCCAAGGGGAGTACTTCAAAGGTGACCATAGTGATATTCAGCAATGAGGTAGGTAGCATTTTTTTCTAGGATGAGTCTTTGAAATTAATTGTTTGACCTCATATACAGCCTTCTTTATGGAAGTGTGAAAAGACTGGGTCTCCAGGTCCATCCATTTTGTTGCAAATGGCAATATTTCATCTTTTCTTATTATACATCAAGCTGACAATGCACTGTAGAATTGTATGCCTGAAACCTATGTAATCCTTGCTAACAGATGTCACCCCAATATGTCTAACAATAAAAATGAATTAAAAAAAAAGAAAAAAAAGAAGAAAAGACTGGGTCATCCTATAGCAGGGTACATCACTGCCAATCACAGGGAGTGAAGCCAAGAACACCAACACAAAATGTTATCTTAGAGGGGCGACTGTGGCTACTTCTCATCCTGGGCCTATGGGATAAAATATTAAATAAACATGTTGCCAGATAATGATTTTGTTGTAGCATTTTATAGATAACTAGAAAAGACTAGTTCTTGGACTCTGTGTTCGATCCAGCTGACTGCCCAACTCCCTACTTCCCACAGGCAATTACCTGCTCCTAATTGAATCTGAAAGCAGAGGGTTTGTATTTAAAGGTAGTACAGCACACTTTGTATTTTTCAGAGACAACGTGGATGGGAGTTCAGCGATCTGTGTAACTGTGGCTTAAAGAGCCAGGTGATTTCTCTAGGAAAGCCAGGTTCTTCACTTAAAGCTCTGTGTCCTTAGATAAAATTCATCACTTTGCAGAATCCATGTCTCTTGATTTATTAATGGAAAGGCACGATGTGACATTTAAATGATGTTAAGGATGTAAAAGCAACTGTCCCAGTGCTTGGCACACCTGAGGTGCTCAGGAACTGCTAACTGAATCGGAATGTCTCAGTGCAAAAATAAACGGTTCTAAATCTCTACCTCCTGTCGCTCTGGTATGTGAGAACTGTTCTCGTTGTTACTCCTACACATATCACTTGATAGCTTATTATTTTTTGTTTATGTCATGCGATTTTCAGCGCAGCTCTCTCAGGTCATCAATACAGGTGAAATCATTCTCAGTTTACAGATGAGGAAATCGAAATTGGCAGAGGGGAAGTGACTTGTCAAAGGTCATGTCCCTTAACTGGTTGATAGTGTTAGGGTTTATGGCAACTGAGACCAAAGGGAATATTGAGCCTCAGGGGAGGGAACTTGGAGGGAAGCTGGCATGGATGCCAAGAAGGTGGAATGGGAATGTTAGGTGGGGGTCTCAGCCATTCCCTGAAGAGGTAAGAGAGGTATGAAAAAATTCTGGCTCCCAGAAAGTGAGGTGCCATGGGGCACCTTGGCCGTACCTTGGCTGCCTGGGGCATGACACGAGGCTTCTATTATGAAAGGACTAGTGCTGTGGGGAAACCCATCTAACTGAGCTGTCTGACTTGAGACACGGGCAGGTGTAGAGCCTGGCCCCTGACGAACTTGAGCTTGAGTGGCCTGGATTGACTGATGAGCCTCTGAGAAGGGGCAGAGCCCACCTGCATTTGCTGCATGCCCCTTGAGACAGTAGAGTGGGGCTAATATGGGGCAAGTGCTCACACTGAGGTCTGTCCTGCTTGAGCCCCTCTCATTCACTTGATATGTCCAGGACAGTTTGCTCAAGGATGGTGTGACAAAGAGACTTCCATGGGTGCCTGACTCAACCCAGCTTCCCTGCTCTCCTGTCCCACTTTGGTGCTAGATCTTAAATCCTACTTTCTTTGAGTTCTGAATGCTGGGGATAGATTTAGAGTAAGCATGGCTTCCGTCCCAGTCTCACAATGGGGATGTATTTATTGACAGGCCTCACTTTTCTGCTGAAATTTCATTGCCTCCAGGGCAAGGCCTTGTCTTTCCAGTTGGAATCCTTAGCACCTCTCACTGCACCTGTAAAGTGAGGAACTTGTTGAATGAATGAATGAATGAATGAATGAATGAATGAATTTGCACCTTGCAACCCACTGAAATTTAAGCTTCACAAGGACCACAAGGCATGTTGTTTATGTTGCTCATTGCTGAATTTGATGCCGGGTACATGAAAGGCATTCAATAAATACAGGAGACTCTCCATTAACCGGGACTCAAGCAACCGAGTTTCAGGTGATGGAGAGCATACTTACGTTTATCCGGCATCTACCAATCTTTCTGGGTGCTGGTTACTTGAGAGTCCGCTGTATTACTCAATGGATAAAAGACTATTCTCTGTCATAGCAGCATTGATCTTCTTCCTTGACACTGATTCCTACGGTGTTTGAACTGGGAGAAAATTTAGAGATGAATTGGCCCAAGTTCATTAATGTTAGAGAAAGCCAAGTGTGTTGGCGTGAAGGGAATGAACTTGTTCAAGCACACACTGCTGAGTTGGGACCACAAGACATGGATTCTGGCTCCCAATCCAGGGCCCCTGACTCAGGACCTACCCCATCTTCATGAAGCCTCCTGCCTAAAAAGTGGGTCAGACATCTGGAGTCACATTTGCTCAGAACCCTGCCCATGCCAGGGAGGTGAAAGTAAGAGCTCAGAGAATGTGTGAGGACTGAACTTAGGTGGGTCTGTTCCTGGGCCAGTGGGGTGCCCAGGCCCCCCAGCAGGTACAGAGTGGGGCCACAGCAGGAGCAGGAGCTGGTTGGCCTTTCTCCTTGAGCAGTCCTACTGCGGTGGCTCACTGCTCACACTGCCAGGAGCCCCAGGAACTTCTGGTTCACCGTCAGGCCCCTCAGGGCCTTCTCCTCATTGTGACCTCTCTGGGCACACACCCTTTGTCCTTCACACAGGCCGCTGCTGGAGAAGGACATGCACACACCAATTGGCTGCCTCTCTGTAGGCGAGAGTGTAGCCTAGCAGCCCTGGCTCCACGAGGTCTGGGTTCAGATGTTGGCTCTGCCGCTTCTCAGCAATGAAACCTTGGACAAGTTATTGATCTTCTCTAGGCCTCAGGTTCTCATCTATAAAAAAGGTTTAGGGAAGTAATGTGCACACAATATGTGAAAGTGCAAATCACAGTGCCTGGCATGTACTAAGCATCTAATAAATAAATGTTGGGGACAACAGGTGACACTCAGATGGAGGGGTGACTCAGTACCATGCTTCGAGCCTCTGCAATCAGGCTTCCAGGATTCAAGACCCAGCTTGACTCCCTATCCGTTCTGTGCCCTGGTCCCAGTTACTTAACCCCTCTGTGCCTCAGTAGCCTTATCAATAAGATGAAGGTGATAGTAGGGTTATTGCACTGGATTTATGTCAGATTTAAATGAGTTAATTCACAGAAATCACTTAGAACAGTTTCTGGAACGTGGGAAGTGCTAAATAGACATCATCAATTCTACTCTTTATTATCTAGTTTTAAACCTGAGTTTAGGAGAGCCAGATTCTTTCTACTGAAGGCCTTGATTGCAGAGATGAATGCAGGCACTGGGACATTGGTGCCAGCCTTGAGATTGTTGCCAGATAATTGTATTTTTTTTGCCCTTCAGTTCTCAAGTGCAACCCATGGCTAGCAGGGCACAGTGCTTGCATTACGCGCACAAGCTGGGCTTGCTGGGCAGCAACTTCTGCACTGCGTGTTATAAATGGCTGCCAGCAGCGAAATTACATTTGTATTGATCTAAAGAACATTTTATTGATCAAACACAGGGGAAGAAACCTTTGGAACATAAACCCATTATTCTAACAATTTGTTGCCAGGGATAGGCAAAGGCTGCTGACGTTTTCCTTTTTTGGTGAGTTGGCCTTTCCAAGGTTGCCTCCACTACCTGAGGACGGTCTAGAACCTACTGTCTGTGACCAGCTCTTCGTCCCCAGCTCCCAGGCCCCCATCTCCCGCCTCCACGTCCCTGTTTGCCCAGCTTTTCTAAGGCAAGTCCTTCTTCCTTCAGATACTTTCTCTCTTGCTTCCTTGCCCGGCTCTCCTTCGCACGGCCTTTAAAACACCCTCCCTCCCTGGTCTCACTGGCTGAATGAGGAGGTCTGTTCTCCTCGGTGCTCCTGGGTCTTTCTGAGCAGCTGGGGGTGATGATAAAGGCACCAGCTGGCCAGGACCTCCCCCAAAGACTCAGGCCATTCTGTCAGGTTTGGAGCTGAAGGCACTACCTCCCACCCCACCTCCCCATGCCTGCTTCTGGACATGACTTCATTACACTTCCTTAAACTGAGTTAACATTGGTGTGGCCCACACAGGGAACTTAGGATCTCTAGGTGAAAAACACTCAGAAGAGTCTGCTCCAAGTTCTAGAATGATTCACTTAATGTGAATTAATTGAATAACCCGATGCCTATGCAGTAGGCCCCCAAGATGACCCTTGTGACTGAGAACACAGGAGGCTGATATTCTTGGCAAATAGAGGTCTCAGAGACAGGGATGTTGAGCCCTTCAGGCAGTTTTAAAGGGAAATTACCTTTTTAAAAAAATTAAATGTATTGGGGTTACTGGTTAATAACATTATATAAAATGCAGGCGTACCACTTTATGATACAACATCTGTACATTCCATTGGTGCTCACCACCCGAAGTCTAGTGTCCCTCCCTCACCACATAGCTGACCCCCTTTACCCTCCTCACCTTCCCCCACCTTCCTCCCTCTCTGATAACCACCATACTGTTGTCTGAATCTATGAATAAAAAGTAAAATCCACAAGCCTTTTGTTTCTGAGCATCCGATCTTGGAGAAGAGAAACAAAAACCGATGACAAGCCTGAAAGTGGAAATGTAAATGAAAACAGCGTCCACCCCAGCTCAGTCGCCCTGTGCCACCAAGCCTTCGGCTCAGGGACTCTGCAGCACAGCCAGCTGAAATGGCTTGCCATCCTCCTCTCACACAAGGCAACCCTGGGAGCGATGCCCGAAGGAAGCAAAGGCAGATGTCTCTTGGTGTACAACCCCAAGCGTGTTAGCACGAGAGCTGCAGACTCTATCACCTCCGTGTGGAACAGAGAGCGACAGTTCGGGCATGAGTGGCAGGCTGTTAGGGTATAGGGTGGACACCTGCTCAGGAATCAATAGAACAGAAGGCAAATCCTGCAGGCACCCTCCGGAGGCCACGTGGGCAGGCACCTTCATCTTACAGATGACCAGAGAGGCCTAGTGACTTTGCTTGGCTGACACAGTTTACTGCTAGCAGACCCAGTGCTGCAAGCCAGATTGCCTGCCCCCACATTCATTGTTTAACTCTGTGGTCCACTCTTCCTCTCAAATGACATCCTCAGAGACACCTGGCCTTTTGATCTGTTACTCTGGGACTCCGGAGAAGCTCTCTCTCCTTCTCCTCCCCTTCTCTCCCTCCCTTCTTCTTTCTGTCTCTGTCTCTATCTCTCTTCCTCTTTCTTTCTTCCTTTCTTTTCTGATTGAACTGAGTCAAATTCATCCATGCAGAGGTGTCACATAAAGTCTCAAAAGTGAGGACTGATTCTCAAATCTGCGTGAGCATGAGAGGTGCTTGGAGGGCTGGTGAGGACAGCATGCTGGGCCTTTCTCTGGATTTCTGACTCAGTTGGGAAGTCTGGGGTGGAGCGGAGATTTTGGATTTCTACAGAAGGTCCCAGGTAAAGCTGATGCTACTGGCTCTGGGATCACGTGTTGAAAGCCCTGGCCTGTAGTGTGAAAAGTCCACTTCCCAGGGTCCAGGCAGGACTCTTCCTACATCATTGTGTACAGGGGAACAGCTCACTCATTGTCATGAATCTGCAGGAAATGTAATTCTATAGACACGCCACTGTTGTCTTACTCATCGTCTGGGATATCAGGGGGCTAAATCCCACAGTCAGCAACCTTGTCTAATCTCACAGCACTGTAGTCAAGTTCGACTACCTGTTGCTTCTCATTGCTGAGAGCAGGACTCACTGTGACAGAGGCTGGAACTGTTGAATGATGGGAATGACACCCGTTGACTTCCTCAGCCATTGGCAGTAAGATTTTTGTTTACTTGTTTCCCAAGTATCTGTAGAAACCCTGAATCCTGGACTTGTATGTCTGGATAGGACTCCCAATGTTATCAAGCCATCCCCCCTTACTCCACCCCCTCTGCCCTTGCTCTGGCTCTCACTACCATCCTGGCTTTCCGTACGGGCCCTGTTGGAAGTGCCGTGGCTTCAAAAAGCCTTCCTGATTCATTAAGGGAGACAATGCCACTCCCTCTTCTGCATCCCCAGTGCCCCCCTTTTTAACCCATTTCCCGTTTGCCCTGAGAGTCCTTCCCAGGGGTGCTTGTGGCTGCAGCATTCATCTCGAAATAACTGAAGGATCACAGTCCTAACCTTACCCCCAAAGTTTGCCACAAAATATCTCACTTTTATTATTATTTTTTGCAGCGCTCTAGTATAGCGATAGTCTTTGGAAACAAATGACATTCTCTTTATAGCATTCTGTTTTTAGTTTCCAAAATATAGTAATTCTCAATAACTGAAAATATCCAATCCTAGGAAACGTAGCATGCCTATGAGTGAAAATAAATGATTAAATACTGATCATCATATACATTTCTGTTACATTAGGACTAGAGACAAGTTCAGTTAAGAAATAACTCCAAGAAGAGTTTCTATAGTTTATTTTCACATTGGAAATGAATCAGATTTACTTCAGCCTCAAAGAGTATGTTTATATAAAATTAAATGAATGTGACAGCAAGCTGGACTTCTTTTCTAAACGGGAAGTGGGTTGATGTGTCTACAAAGAAGGAGGTAGGTAAATGTCAGAGCTTGGAGGACTCTTGCAAAGGTGTCACAGTCCTTTCGTTTGCCAGGGCAGGAAACTGAGGCCCAGGAGGAAGAGTAGGATGTAAGTTAAGGAAAGAGCAACTGGCAGCACTCTAAAGAGTCCAGAATGCAGCCAGTTCTGATTTCAGTAAAATGGGTTGAGGTCCCACGGAAAGACCTGGAGCTGTGGGACACCTGGTATCAGGGAGCGCAGTGAGAAGGGACTTGCGAGGGGTCACCTGAGGTTTGGGAGGGGTGAGGGGGGAGAGAGTGCTGCAGCAGCTTCCCCAACCCAACTGTGACGTGGACTCATTTTGGGAGCCAGGTTAACTCTGAGTCCCAGTCGGAGTGAGTTAGATGTGACCGGCCGGCTGTCTGGTCAGGTCCAGGCGCCCTGGAGAGGACTCTGCATCTATTTGCTTCTTCTGGTGCTTAGAGGCCCCCAGACCCTGGTGCAGGGACCCAGTTCCCACTAGACCTGCAGGAATTCAGTCTTGTCCTATACCAGCCTAGGGTTTGGGTGAGCTCTTTCTTTAAACTCTTTTCCAGAAATTTGAGTCATCTTAGGCTGCTCCCCTTCTTCTGTCTTCTACCGAATCAAACAGGACAACAATATATGAATCAATCAGGTTATGTAACAGGCATGGGCGAGCCCCATGGGCTCCCCTGTTTACCCATTCATCCTTCCTGTTTGCCTGTCCTCCCCTTTGCAATTTAGGCTTCACATGTTTTTCTAGTTCCCTCCAACACACCATGCCCTCAGGAGTCTCGGTGCCTTTGCATCGCTGGCACTGGCTTGCCCCTTCTGCCCAGTGTGGCAGATGCTGCCAGTGCCACGTCCTCAACCCTCAGGCCTTACACACGTTAGTGTGTCCAGAAGCCTTGCAACTGTGAGCATCTGCGCTTCTGCACCTGAGGGCGTTACACACAAGCCTAGTGGCCACTCTATCCCCACCGGGTACGCTGAAAATGGCAGGCGTTCAGCATTCCCCACCGGGAACAGAACTCAGCCCTGACGTGGTGTATAATACCAGCTCTCTTGCCCCTCAGGTGAGGGAATTCTGAGACATGTGTTTGGCATCTGTACCCGGAGATTCTCCAAAAAGTATGACAGCTGACTTAGTCATACATCCAATCCCAGACACAAACTAATGATTTCATACTTAAAGTCTCTACTGAAACATCCTTTTCTTCTAAGACTTTGCAGGCAGTAAAGGGCTGTGACCTCCACATGCCAAGGGTACTGTCTGCGTGCTGCTACCAGGGCACACAACATTGTTTTCCAAGTGCCTGCTTGCCTGACACTCTCCCCACTTCGGTTTACTCCAGGAAGGCCGGGACCTTGTGTCACCCTTTGTTCTGCCCACCACCTCCCATGGAGTGGATGTCAGTGATGGGTGGATTGTTGCCAGGTAGTTGGCATGCATCATGGTTCAGAGGAAAGAGCATTGCACGTGGAGTCAGGAGACTGGATTGGGGTTTCTGTCCCTCTAGACATTACTTGGTGATGAGGAACAAGTCACCTAACCTTTGGGGACCTGTTTCCTTTGGTGGGAAATGCAGGTTCCAGGTGAGGCATCTTGGGTTGTGTCCTCCATATTTAATAGAAGGTAAAAGAGCACACCACCAAAGACAACACCAACTGAGTGCTGGGTCTCAACCCTGAGGACTGACCTTCACGACCCATATTCAGTATTCTTCTGGACCCAGCCCAGGAAGCAAGGCCCCCGAAGCCCAGGAGCTGGGTCAGGGAGTCTGGCAGCTCTCAGCAGTGGTGGCTGCACGCTCCAGTGAACTCACAAAACACAGTATCATTTCCCTTCCACTTAACGATCAGCGTTGGAAAGAGAGCCACTCTCTCCCACCCTCCTCCCCCTTCCTTAGTTAGTCATGACTCATTAATTGCCACTGGAGAATGAGTTTTATTCTAATGTTCATGATCTAATTCAGAGATATTTTCAGCTAAAGATCAGGATATAGGTTTTTGGCTTAGCTAATGAAATACCTAATGAATTTGCATTAGTGACAATTACAGACAGGACACCTAGAAGGGAAGGGCCAATCACAGTCCTCTGATGATGGCTCCTTTAAGGGGAAATGCACAGTCTTTGTGCTCATTTTCCTAATTGACAATGCTGTTCTGGAGACTTGGGCCGGAAGACAGGGATTAGAAAAGGAGCATTTGCCTTTCTCATCTTTTCTTTTGTGCTATGGTTCTGCCTTTAAACCAACAGCAGGATGTGAAGGTAGGCTTTTCAAATGTAACAATTACCTTCTCAAAATAGGATCAACTTATAAACTTGTAAATAAAATTATCTTAATATAAAAAAAAATTCCGGATTCTAGAATAATTACTCATCAGGGAGGGCAGGTGCCTTCCTCAATCACATGACCACAAAAAGCCTGTGAACACTTAAAACACTCAAAATTCTTGTCTGACTCCCGTGTAGTGGGGTCTATGACTCTATGGGGCTCTTCTATGGCCCCCACATTCTCCTAGTCTTGCCATCTAGAGTAAAATATCAATCGTAAGTGGAAAAACCTGGGCAGAGAAAAGTCTTTAAAATGACTGAGAGTAATTATTTGGTATTGACAGCGTTATGGTCTCTTTTCTGATGCAAGCCAGCCAGTTCAAGCAGAGCCTAAGGCAGCAGGTCTAAGGAAGTGAGGACACAGGCTTCAGCAGCAGGGAAGGCAGCTCCTAAATTGGCTGAATGCACACCAGCACCCCACCACCTGGTTGCTCCCACTTCTCCTTGTCACCCTAAAGTCCTTGAGGAGAAGGAGCATGCTCTGCAGCCCCCAAGTTCAATGTGTAGTCATCACTTTTGGTGGGTTTTTAACCTATTTTTTCTTCTTTCTTCTTTCTGCCCCTCCTCCTAATTTACCTTGACTTGGGTGTCTGGTCATCTCAAGTGACCCCCTTGGGTCTTTTTCTGGCTCTCTTACTGATCGTCCTTACACATTGGAAGTGAAAAATGTGCTCTTCAATCTTTGTCTATTGGAGTGTCTTGTTTGGGCTAGTTCTTCTCAGGAGTCTGACAGTTTTATGCTCTAGCTAATGTTTCTCGTGTAACCTCGGGTGCTTTTTCATGGTCAGAGGGGAAACTCTTTAGAATTTAAGAGTTTGAGATGGTGGAGTGAGGAATCTAGTACAAGGGTAAGAGTAAAAATTATCACTCCCTTGGGGAAGCCATCATATATTTTCCAGTGCCTAGTGACAATGGCAGTGAGGGGAACTGGCCATGTCTTACCCATCCATGTTGCTCCAGCCTTTAGCAGAGCACTTGGTACATGCTGCTGGGGCTAGAAATTTGTGTGACATGAATAAATGGATAAAGGAATAAATTTTAGACTGTATTCTATGTGGTAAGAAAGCTGGAGAAAGACTATCATCAAAATTGAGATCTCAGTCCCCAGGAGAAAACAATATTAGAGTCTGTGATGTAGAGACTAAATGTGGGATTGATAGGATGACCTTAAGCCATTCTGTGCAAGAAGGGAGTTGATTGCCAATTGATTGCCAATCCAAATGCCACCTCGATTACCCTACGTATGTGTCAAAGCTCAGCCTCCACAGCACCCCTTGCCCTTTCAAAAGTGCACTTTGTTTTAAAAGAGTGATAATACAGGCATTCAAAAACACATGCCATCATGAAATGCTAGCACTGGAAGGGGACATGGTGGTCCAGGCATCAGTACATAGAGGCACCATGATAACTGTCCTACCTGACCCGACTGTAGGTGGCCCGAAGCAGTTCTGAGTGTGCGCAGCCAAACAGAAAAGGAGAGGAAGAAAACCTGAGGGATGGGACAGAGAAGCAAAAGTATCTTCTCCTCAAGGAGAGAGATAAGACATGGCACAGCTTGGGACCAGATGGGAATGCCATCTCAGATGTGTAAGACATGGACTAGTGTAGCAGTTAGACAAAGAACGCCGGCTATAATGTCGAAGGCATGGTTTCTGATCTGAGCAGCTGTACGATCTACTCAATGAACCTCTTTGAGCCTTTCTCCATCATCTGTAAAATGGGCATGATGATAGCATATAGCTCATGAAATTGTATGGAAAAAGAATTTGGATACTCAAAAAGTTCATTGAGACTGTGTGCCAGGAAGTGTGCTGAGCTCATGGTACTGAGAACAAGACAGACAAGTCCCTGATCCTACGGCACTTCCACTCCAGTGAAAGGCAGCGCTTAAGTGCTCAAAGGACCAAGATAAGTTCATGTTTAAAGATGCACTATGATGAGAATTAAAAGGGCTTATGTGGCAGCTGACTCCTGACTCAGGGGTAGGAGGAAGAGGCTATGCCAGAGAGAACAATGTGAGAATGTGACGGACAAGTTGTCACATACATGACACACAAGAGTCCAACAGGTGAAGCTCTGAGGGCAGAGAGTTCCAAGCTGAGGAAATAGCCTGGGTAATGCACTGGGGTATAGAAGTGATGGTGTTCTTGGGCACAGGGAAGACCTGCGTGGCCTTGACATGGGGAGTGAGCAGGAAAGAGAGCCAGGTGAGAGAAAGGTGGGATCTGGTTTATGTTTTTAAATGATTATTCTGGATAGTAAAGCTGTGCATATAAAACAGCTCATGCCATATGTTAGGTGCACGTGTATCATGGAGACTATAGAAATGTTTATGAGGTGGTGAGCAGTGTCAATACATTATACATGTGATAAGAGGTTTTTTCAGAGTGTAATATGTGTTTAGCTAGTTCCTAAAGATAGTAATTCAAAGATAATTAAGATAGAGACCTGAATTTAGCAGTTCTTTGTCTAGTAAGGACACCAGCAAAGATTGGGATAAAACACAGCAGTTAGGTGCTAAAACAGATTTGCATGCGCAGAGTAACATTTAACAGCTCAAGAGCGAAATGTTGGCATAAGATGGGAAGGAGCCAGCCAGAGGGAAAAAGAGAAAGGTAGTTCCAGTTGGAAGGGAGCCAGCAGGATGCCTGCAGCTGTATGGTGTTTCATGGAAGGTGCACCGGGAGGCTGGAGACTCAGGCACGGTTCACCTCATGGGGCGTACAAGAGGGTACCTTGCCAAGGAGTGTCGTTTTGGAAGATGCTTCAGGCAGGAGGGTGATACACAGAAGGTGGAATAGAGGCAAAGTCACCCCACATGTTTAGGAGGTCCTGACCATTGTCCAGGTGACAGGTGGTAAGGGCTGGACCAGGGTGTCAAAATAGAGATGAAAAGCAGGCAATGGGTTTAAGAAATATTTTGGAGGAAAATATCAGCAGGATCTGACACAGAGCAAACACTCAATAAAGCCCTTTTTTAATTGAATTAACTGGATTGGAAGGATAGAGTGGTGATAACAGCCTCTACCAGGGCAATGGTATGAGAATAAGAGGCCAGGTGCTAAGCAAACACTCAATAGATGCCCATTATTGTCATAATTACTCTCAGATTCAGAGTCACAGACTCTCCGGGGAAATCTCAAGGAGGCAAAGAGGAGGGGAACATATTATAGTCTTGGTCTCAGGGGTCCTGGAGGTGGGGAGTGAGGGGCAGGCTGGTGGGCTGGGATCTGGGCATTACTCCAGGTTGCAGGAGGGAGTCAGCATGTTCTAGACCATGCAGTGTGTCCCCAAAACCGTTATTGGCTCTGATTCCTGCAGGCAGTTAATCAGTGTCCACTCATCACCAGCAGCATGACAAGGTGAACAACACCCATGTCCAAAGCAATAAGGGGAAGGCCAGGGGCTGGTCCTCAGGAAATGTCCACCACCAAGGTCATCTTATGCTGACCATCTTATGGTCACTCATGATGACCCCAGTCCATCTTCACCTTCACCTAAGAGAATGCTGCCTCATCTTGGCCTCCAGAAAGGATTGTAATTTGGAACATGTGATTACTGAAGGGGTCCACAAGAATCTTTGCACTTCAGCAAGTTCACCACAGATTTGAACAATGAAGCAATCATCGAAGGTCTGTTTAGCAGCTCCTGGCTTTGTTGGCCGTTAGTCCCTAATGGGAAAAATTTCCCAGGGCTGAGAGAGTAGAGAGGAAGGCTGACAACTCTATCATTACATTAAGAATTTATTAAGGAAACTTGCATACGAGGCACCTCCTGGGCGGCAGCAAGACACTATGAATAGTCTCTGCACCGCAAGGCAGGCACTACAGGGTGATATAGGACAGGGCAGGAGGGATGGGGTACTGGGTTGTGACCCACCTCAGATGAGGGGACAATGCCTATCATGCTTGCCTGGGGTGGGACAATGGAACTAGCACAAACCAGCGTCTGTGGGGCTTATGGGAGAGGTTAATCAGACGGTCTCTGAGTGGATTTAAAAGGAGCAATCTCTGTCCTGCCCCAGATCTAGCTGGCATAGCTGGCATGTCTGGCAACACTGAGGCAGCACGCACAACATGGAATAGTCTTTCCTCTGTAGTCACCCACTCCAGATGAATTCTCCTGTCTTTAGTGACTCCCCATCGCTCATATATGGTAAACCAGATAGATTAAAGCTACACTTATCTCCATGTCTTTTAAACCCCAACTGAAAAATGTCGGAGGTTTTTGAAGGTTATAAACTCTAGGGCCAATTAGAAGAGGAGAAGCAGCAGTAGATATTAAAAGATAACAGTTTTTTAGAGATGAACATCTACACGGGGAGCAACAACTGATTTCATAGGAAGACAAAGCTGAACTGTAAGTACTTATAAATGGGGTAACAAACAGGAAACCAGCCAATTTGTGCATGCATGTGTGTTCACACACACACACACACACACACACACACACACACACGTGATAAAAAATTAAAGAAAATAGGTAGAAAGGAAGAAGGAGGCCCAAAACACCAAAATTTATTGACAGTCTATGTAAGGAGAATTTGCTTTCCAAAGAGGGTTAATCATCTAAGAATAAGCCACCTTGAGAATGGGTCTCACCTTGACCCTGAAGACTCAGAGGAGCAGGTAATTGTGAGTATATGGCAATCAAAGACCGTATGAGCACGTGGGTTCCATGATCTGAAATGGACAAGGCTGTCTGGCCCTCTGCAGCCTCACACAGGGGATTCCTCTGGGATCTGGGTGAGCCCTGCTCATCTATTGGTCAGAAAGACAGAGACACCCAACTCAGGACCCTCCTTTTGTGATTTATGTAGAGCATAAGCATTTATTTCAGGATAGAGAGCAAGAGCTACTATTTTGTATAGTAAATTGAATTCCTGTCCAGTGGGATCAAAATCCTTGAAAGAACCTGGCAGAATCCAGCTCTGCCTCTAGCTCCAGGATCCCCTAAGCATTATATTGACCACTGTGCAATGACCTTGCAGTGACCATCACCCTATAGCCCCTCTGAGTGCTTCTCTCAAGGCAGCAAGGATGTCAGTAGATTCTGAGCTTCTTAAAAGGCTGAAGCCTTGAGGGAACTGACACTCAGAGGTGAACGTACGAGGGTGGACCCAAAACCCCCCAGAATTTATTTATAAAAAAATTGTATATTTATTCTTACATGTTTAAACATCAGTGACCTTTAAAGTACTGTCCATTACATGCAATAAACCTATTGAGATGCTTTTTCCACTGCTCAAAACAGTTTTAGAACTCATTGATTTTCATGCCTTCCAGTGCTTCTGCCATTTTTGTTTTACCTGTTCCACAGTGGCAAAATGTTTCCCTTTGAGGATTATTTTCATCCGAGGGAACAAAATGAAGTCACTTGAGGCAAGCTTGGGTGACTAGCAGGGTGGGGTACAGGGTCATGCCATTTTTGGTCAAAAACTCCTGAACACTCAGTGTGGTGTGGGCAGCTGCGTTGTTACGCTTCACATTGTTTGTATAAGTCACCCATAATGAAAGGGGCAAGCGTGTTGAGTCTCCAAAAAAATTCATTGAAGCCAAACGCAGCCTCTCACAACAAAGCCAGCTGATACACTGATGCAGGTGGGTTCCTAGAACACTCACCTAGTTGGGGAAGCCTGTGCTACAAGGGGCCTGCCCTCCAGAGGATAATTCTGGGTTATTTTGGGTCCCTTCTCCTAATACATCTTTGTGCCTAAGCCCTGGATAAGGCACAGTATTGGCTCACACCTTCCCTCTCATGCTTTTGGGGTCTTTAAACCAAGCTTGATCACACTTGAGCAGATCAAGGTTGCAGAAAAAGAACAACTGAAGTTTATTTTCTAAGGGGCTCCTTCCACCCATGGGACCTTGCTGGCCTAACTCATGCACAGGAGGCAGAGGAGAGAGTTCTCCCTCCATCACTGCCCACTTGCTATCTGACTCTGGGCCAGGAACTTAGTTCTCAGTATCCCCATCTGTAAAACGATGTGGAGGGACTAGGTGTGTGTGTGTGTGTGTGTGTGTGTGTGTGTGGTTCATTTTTCAGATTTGGTAAAAATTAATTTCTATATCCCCTCAATTCAGATTCCTCAAATGCTACATCTAACATAACCACAGTACAATTATCAAACTTCAGGATATTAACATTAACACAACCCTATTTTCTAACCTACAGACTTTATTCAAATTTTCCCGATTGTTCTTTTTCTGGTCAGGGATCCAACTTAGGACCACGCATTCTATTTAGTTGTCAAACCTCCTTATTCTCCTTTCATCTTTTAGATTCTTTTATTGTTTTGTTACTATTGTTTTTATTTATCACCATTACAATATTATTATTATTATTATTATTATTATGAAACCTGTAGTATTAACATTAAATAACTTAGATTGTTTTCAAAACTTTCCTTCTAACATATATGCTATAAATTGAATCCTTCTTGCTCTTTGCATAAGTGCTGATGAGTATTTTCCAGTCAACTGGGAATGTTTGTGTAGTACTCTAATCGGAGCTTCCAGTCGCCATGCTTCTGATAAAGTCTCCCCTGCCTTCTAGAACCTCTGCATCTAAGTGCAGTAAAGTATTGTGTGCATGTAGCATGAGTTATGTAAATATGATGAAATGGAAATAAAACATCTCAGCTGGCTCACCTCCAATTAGCTCATGAGCCCCAAACATTACTAGTTTTTACCCAGATAAATAGGTAGCAGAGAGGTTTCACCGTGCAGAGGTGAGGTGGGGAACGTACCCCCCAGAGGCACAGAATATGCTGTAATCCAGCCAGGGGGCTGCTCACCACACTCTCCTCCTGGCTGCAGATGCCCTTTTCTAGTTAGCACGAAGGTGCTAGTGACAGGACTACTCAGTCTGGTGAATCTTCCAGTCGGAAAGCAGGTCACGTTAACAGCAGGAGGCAGAGCAACAGCAGGAATGACTCAGAGGAAATATCCCACCATCACTGAGAAGGCATCTCTAAGTATGGAGGCAGGTGGCACAAGTGGCAAGAGGAACAGGCACACGATGAAGCTGGACAGGTAAGTGGAGAGCAAATGGCACAAGGATTTGTGGTTTTGTCATGAGTGCAGTGAGGCCATGGGAAGCCATTCAGTGGGCTTAGGCAGGAAAATGGTATAATGAGATGTGTGCCTGCAAGGGCTGTGGGTCAGACTGGGGGGATCGAGGATGACGGCTCAGTGATATGGGGTTTCTTTTCAGAGTAATACAAATCTTTCTAGAATGTATTGTGGTGATGATGGACAACTCTGTGAAGATACTAAAAGCCTTTGAATTGTACACTTTAAAGCATGAATTGTATGGCATGTGCACTATATTTCAATGAAGTTGTTTATAAAATGTGAAGCTGGCGTCAGGAGAAGAAGGTGTCGTAGGGGGCAAGAGCGGGTGAGTAGATCAGTTTGTTATAGTCAACTTGGGGTTTGACTGATGGATTGTTCTAGGATGGTGACCCCTGAGAAGAGTGCAGTGAACAGATTCTAGATATACTTTAGCACTTACATTAATTTCTCAGATACCGTGCAAGCTTCTCAAGGCTAGAGATTTCCCTTCTTTTACTAAGCAAACACATCTCCCCCAGCTTTATTGAAGTATAATGGACAAATAAAATTGCAGTAGATTTAAAGCATATGAGTACAATGTGACCACTGGATATACGAGGTTTGACAATTAAGTTTGTGAACTCATCCTGGACAACGTGCTCCATACCCCATTGCTGAATATCACTATGGTCACCTTTGAAGAACTTCCCTTGGGAAGCTGTGCACCAAATGTCAGCACCTAGTCCATCAGCAAGGTTGTTTGTACAGAGCTGCCAATATAAGCACATGGTGACAAGTTTGTGAACTTAATTGTCAAATTTTGGGCATGATGACAGCTCTCATGGCCATTCCAGAAAAAGAGATCCAAAATTGCTTTGACAGGTGGACTAGGTGCTGGCATCGGTGCACAGCTTCCTAAGGGGAGTACTTTGAAGGTGACCGTAGTGATATTCACCAATGAGGTGTGTGGCACTTTTTACTAGGACGTGTATGGTGTTATTAACCATAATTAACTGTAACTAATGCTGTACATTAGAGCCTCAGAACTTATTCATCTTAGAACTGAAAATTGATCTAGGAAGAAGACAAGATGGCGACTGGAGAGGAGGTTCCTAACGCCTCTCCCAGAAAACACAATTGAACGGCCGACCAGGAGCCAAGAAAGCGGACCCTGAGTGACAAACCGGCTGCTGAGAAATCCACAAATCGCAAGTAAACCTGAAGGCTGGCGAGAAAGGGGCGAGTCGGGGAGAGGGAAGGGAGCAGAGACGGACCACGCGGGACGCGATCCCTGCTGACTATTCGGAGCTGCGCAG